>JAPCXC010000019.1:0-50636 GCA_027243985.1 Cryptosporidium canis | reverse complement strand
ATTATTCCACCAAATCAGCTTCGAATTCTTCAATTCAATGTGATCCCTTCACCAAATTCAAAATCAGGTAAATGGAGTATTGATAGTACAATTTCAAAGGTTGTTAGAGAAAATACCAAAACAAATGCTAGTATAATTACAAGTAATAATTATCATTGCAAGGATAAATTTATCCCTTATACTGACAATAATGATAATCAATTACCAGAATCCTTTGAGATTTATAAGGCTATTAAAAGAAGCAATAGGGAGTATATAGATTATAAAAACAAGATAATGAGAGCTAATGAGTATTATAGTAATACTTCAATAATAAATCAGGGACTTGTTGGATCATTTACTAATCCCAATTCTATTATGAGTTTTGATGAGGTTGGTGATAAGCTTATGAAATATATTTTGGACATGCATTCAGATTCTTTGGTTGCTTTGTCATGTCCTGATTTAGAGGTATCTTATTCATTATATAAGAGATTATTGAATCAATGTCCAAAACTTAAATTATGGGATTTACCAGGTTGGAGGATATTCTCATGTATTAATTAATAATATTAATAATTAGCGAAAATGCTAATATTAAGCAGGATGTAGTAAATATATATAGTGAGCTATTTGGATAATCGATTCTTTCTTTTTCATTCTCTAAAGATCTAACCATTCTTCTTTCGATTGTATTAATTCGTTTAATATATACAAATAGGCCAAAAATCAGTGTAATTATAATGGTTGGTATAAAGGATAGTTCAATAATTGTTAAAGCTTTGGAGAATTTCTTATTTTTTTTAGACTTTGATATGAACAAAATAACAAAAGCTGAGATATAGATAGCTTTTCTTATCCAATATAGCATGACTCTTTCAGCAGCGAATAAACTTTTTGGGTCTAATTTTCGGATCTTTTTGGAATGAATGTTGTTAATATATTGATCAGTGTAATCATCATTTCTTTTCAAATTTTTATAGTAAATTTCAGATGAGTTGTAGGAGGGTTGTGATTTATTATTAATAAGTTGAATTTTCAATCCATGTAGATCAAATTGTCTCATATTTAAATATGAATTGATAAGAATGTCAATCATTTTGATCACTTGATTGTCTTTATTGTTTTTGTGTTTATAATTTGAAATAATCTGAACTAGTTTATTATTATGATAATTATCATTTGTTTCAGAAAAGCTCAAATCTGAGATACTAGTGGATAAGAGAAGATCTGTATCTACATTATAATTTTTCATATGAAAATCTTCAATCCAATGTGGAAATATTGGAACTCTATCTTTATGTAATATTGCCATTCCATGTTGAAATTTACTAAACTTATATACAAGAGTAGCATTACACCTACTAAGCATTTCTGAGACCCAAATAGGTTGTTCTGATTGTAGCTTTACTTCCAAAATTGCATAGGGAAAGCGTGTTACTTCATTTTTTGACAAAACCTCCTCAGCTAGTCTACACCATGGTTCTTTTCGATCAGATTCTAAAATGTATTCATTAACCATGCATAGATTTGTGTCAATGGAGAATCTAACTTGATTATTATCTTGATTCTGGAATGCTGCTCTTAAATAAGAAGTTCTGACAAATGGCTGCAAATTGTTTTTCATTATATAATTTTGTATATCTCTAGCTAATCCTTTGGATTTCTCTGCTGTATCATTACCTTTTTTATCTTGAAAAACACCCTCCTCTATCAAATCATCAACACTTAATCTCCCTTTTAAGTATCCAAAAACATACTTTTGTGGTAATGAAAAGCGTTCCTTTGCACTCTTCTCACCTGTCCAACCCTCATGATGAGTCTTCCTCTCCATAAATATCTCCTTTTCCTTAGCTCCAGAATTAGAACCATACCATCTTAGTCTAAATAACTGAGCATCCTCAAATCTTGAAATTCTATTATAAAAACACTCTGCATTAGTATTATCCAGATAAACTGAAGTTATTGCCTGACTCTCCTCAATTGTCTTGGGATCAATTACTTGGTGACCTTCTACACACATATAAGGATCCAACAAAGTCTCTAATTCAGAATTTGAAACTCCAAAAATCAAATATGGAACATAACGAATAATACCAACCTTTGCTGATACCACATTATTTGGATGAACCCAATATTTTGTTGTTGTTCTTAGAAATGTCTCTGGAGGCTTCCAAACCTCCTTTTTACTCTTTTCAAAGCCTTCAATCTCCTCTTCTGATCTTATCTCAATACTTAATTTATTTTCACTCAACTCTCTCAACTCCTTTATAACCCCCTCTGCTTCTCTAAATCTTGTCCAGGATAAACCCAATAATATTAGTAAAATATCAATATTTGTATCAACAAATGGCTCCTTTGTTAAATGAGTTTGAAACCATACACTTGTTGATTTTTCTAGCATTATATCATAAAATCTACTCAATCTTGTTAATATCTTAAAGTTGGCTCGAATATAAAAATCTAAATGAATAATCTCATTGCTTAAAGCATTCAATGATGACTCAAACAAATCCAATTGCTTCATCTTTTCTCTTAAATAACTCTCATTATCCCTATTGAAATTCTCCAATGTTATATTCTGCCTCCTCTTGCTCTCATTCAAAAACTCAAATACTGGAATACAAATCTCAGATCTAATCTGCTTACCAACCTTCATTATCTCCCTGTAAATCTCCTCATGCTTTGTTGATGTAAACTTATTAACCCTATCTATTTCCTCATTCAACAATTCTCGAAATATATAATCACAAGCTATGCTCTCGGATAAAATATCAGGAATCTGTCTCTCTGGAAACTCTATTGATACTAGATTACCTCTATTTTTTACATAATCTGACACTACGCCCTTATTTGGACCATATTTTGATGCCAATCCTAATATTATCTCACAGACCTTACCAGAATCCACATAATAACCGATAATATTCTCTGGTGTCTCAAATACGTAATCTTCTAAAGCAGTCATTCAATAATCTTCACATTAAAGTAATGTAACTCTTGTCCTATAGTTATTAGATCCTTGCTGGGAATTGTCACTCATATATCTCTATTCAAATTTGCTTCTTTATTTAATTAAACTAATTCTAATCTAATACAACACAATATATATATATTTTTTAACTTGGCTTATTTAATAGTTATTATTTCAATGTAAATCAAGAAAAGAAAAAAATAAATATGAACCAATTTGAAATATCCATTTTACTCTTTTTCTTCTTGTTTGGATCCAATTTTTAATATTTCACTTGGACAAGGATATGATATCTAAATATATATATATATATATATATATATATTCAAGCATTTTCGAGCGATTTATGCTAAAGCATGCCCCCAATTATAATAGAATCTATTATATTAAATTAAAATGAAAGCAATATGATTTAATTTAGAGGTCATCATTAGCTCTAGTGATTTTCTTTTGTATCAGTTATCCCGTATTTGTAATACTGATCAAAATCACTATAAATGTCTAAAAGCTTATATGAGAAATCCTTTGGTTTATAAGCACCATCATCATATTTGGATAAAATACTATAGATCCAATCAATATATACCATGGAATATCTTGTCATACATGTGTGACCTTCCCCAAGCATTAATGAATACTTTACATTAGCTTTAAGAACTTGCTTTAAATATTTGATATCCTTTTTTGCACTCCTAAATGGAAAGATTGAGTCAGGATTACAATATGAAAGTAGCATCGGAGTCTTTAATCCCTCTTTTGTCATTTTTGGCTCCATTAATTGCAACTTTTTCATACTCCTTTCGGGAAGAAAACCAGCAGTAGAGATCATTCCCCCCAATATGTATTTTGATCTTAAAGTTACAGAAAGTGCCATTCCTCCTCCTTGACTATAACCATAAATAAAAATTCTCTTTGGATCATAATGTTCAACTTGAACCAAGTAATCTATAAGCTGTAAAATAGAATCAACAGAGTACATCCACTGATTCAAGTTAACCTTTTTTATCCTAAAACCAAACGCAAAGTCAGCCCAGGCAAATCTATATAGCCACTTAATTGAAGAAATGGGCTTAAACTTTCTTAAATATGGATGAGGAAAAATAATCCCAGTATCACTCCTAAACTTTTGACCATACATCTTTAATTGAGAATGAAATGGATAATATGTATACTTAAATGCCTCATAGTAAACCTCATCTGAACTTACTCCTAGAAGAGCAATAATAATATTCTTGGGACGTCTTGGACAAAACATCTCAGGAACTCCTGAAAAATCCCCAGGAGTTGCACCATAAGAATATAGACTAAAATTATCAGCACACTTGGATTTACTATCTTCCACTTCCTCTGGTTCATTCTTTTCTGTATTCGATTCTGATGTAATATTTAATAGAATATTATTGGTCATTGTACCATTAATTAAATAACTCGAATTTGGATGATAATTCAAGATTAAATACTCCTCAAAAGAAAAAGAATCTATTATTCTTCCTGGATGACGTGGCTTATTTTTCTTCTCTCTTTTTAACCTAAAGTAATTAAAAAATCTCCATAATTTGGATTTTGTGAATCTTTCTGGATTCAAGTATGGATCTTCAAATTTAAAAGCTTCCCTCTTTGCTCTCTCTTTCAAATTTCTGTTTATTGATTTAATTCTTTTCAAAGTTCTCTCAACCTTAATTAATGAATTCAACTCTTTATTAAAAAATATTAGTGGTGAAAAAAAACTTAATTTTGGGGTAAAAATGGTCTCGTTTTTTTCTTGTATTATTGTGAAGTTACTAGAGTACACTACTTGAATGGACAAATAAAGAAAATATATTATAAACTTCATTGTTCAAAGAAATAGCACTTCTCCGTTCTTACTTTTGTTTATTGTTATTAAAACTTTTATAGATGGACTTTAATTCAGTTAATTAAAGAGATGACTCACCATTCAGACTATTAACACTTTAAGAGACATCCAATCAATATCAATAATGATAAATAATATTGCCTAGTATGATAGTATTAATATTAGGCTTGGTTCCTTTCTTTTCTTTTTTATTTTAAATAATCCTTGAAGAAATTGTCTAAAAATTATACCGAAGAAAAATAAATGCAAAAATAATGCATACGTCTATACCAATTATTTTATTATTATTATTTTTATTTTTTTTATTAATTAATGCAAAACGTAAACATTTTCATGAATTCCTTCAAGTTAAAATAATATTGTGGAGTGCTATTATTTTTGAGCTTACTCTGTATTTAATTCTCACCTGTTATATTCTTCAAGTCTTTTCTTCCTCTTCTCCTTTTCTTTCAATAAACCAACTTTAAAGTATCAATATTATCAGACTATTCGATTATAAACATTTTTTTCATCATATTTTCGGATTATATTAACTAATTATTTAATTTAAAAATCTGTAAATTTTTACTATAAATATCTGTCATACCGGTATTTAAAGAATCAATGACCTGTAAAAAATATCCACATGCAAATTTTAATTACGTGTTTAATAAAAAACCATGGAAATTTTATTAAGATGAAGAGAAAAGAAGGAGAAAAAAATCATTATCATATAATTAATTAGTTGCCTAAATATTACTTGAGGGAATTTTCCAAGCTATTTATAATAAAGTTTAGATTGTTTGAGATATTATTAATGGTAATAAGCTGGGAATTAACAAGTTCATTAGCATTTAAATTAAAGTGATTATTTTTTAAATGCTGGAAATTATTTAAATTAAATTGATCACAAAGTGCAATACATTCTTTAATTTCTGTAGTACCTTTAAAGTTTTCTGAAAGTATTATAAATTGATCACGAAGATCTTCAAGTATCTTGATGTGTGATTTATTGAAAATCTTGTATATGGAGTTCATCTGTTTTTTTGAACAGTTGGAAATTAGCCAAGATTGTACTAGGCAAATAATAAATATGGGTCCAAGAATAAAAAAGTTAAGTCTTTCCAATAAATCTTCAAGTACGTGGTGATTCAATTGATTGATATTATGTAGTTCAATAGCCTCTTCAATCTTTTTAATAATCCAATTTTTAGAGAAATCGGAAATTTTGCTATTAATAAACTCGAACAAAGGGTCAATATCATCATTAATAATCTTTTGAGATGAGGAGTTTGAGTTTGAATTAATTAAATCGAATATAAATTTCATCAATTTGAGATTAATATTATTAAAAAGCTCCAAATCAAATTCAGTAAAAAGTAAAGAATATTTGCTGGAGATAATTGAATACTTTAAATTATCAATCATTGAATTAAATTTGTCAGTATTCATTTTATCTTCAAAAGCAATTAAATCGCTGATTAAAATTAAAGGAGCAAAAGATATTCTCAATCTTTGAGTTAATTTGTATTTTAATTTTGGAACTCCATTAATAAGTCTTAAAATCTCCATATTAAATTTAGGAATTGAGGTAATATTTTCAAATTCAAGAATATCCAAAGTTTCCGTTAGATTAAATAAATTCTTGGGAAATAAATCATTGGATACTTTATTGAAAGAGTACTCAATATCATATATTGGTGTATAGTATGAGATTATTGGAGATAAATCATGCTTTATAGTCAATTTTGAACTTAAGTTATCAATAGTATTATCCATATTTACATCCATTAAATTCTTTATTATATGCTTATATTTATCAAATAAGTGGATAATAATGTTTAAAGTATCACTTCTTTTGATTGAAAGTGAACTCAAGGCTATGGAAAAAATATTATTCAAAAAATCATGGCAGAACAAAGTTTCTAAATTGAAATTTCTTGAAATTTCCTGATGAATCTTGCTTGTCTCAAATAAATTATCAAGAGAAAAGGTCCCTTCTCTTAAAGATTCAATACATGCTTCTCTTAATTCATTATAAATATCAAAGTATGAGTTAAATAGAATCTTTATATTACTCCTGAAAGTTGGATGATCTTTAATTGGAGTACTTCTTATGGCATATAGGCTATCAAAATTTATATCTGAATTATTTAGATTGTTGTTCATATAATCAATAAATGGGCAAGATATCATTTCTTGATAATTTCCATATACATTTAATGTTGTGATTTGAGATCTTTTAATATTAAGTATATTATATCTAATATTATGTGAAATGGAGTAAAGACCAAACATTGGAAGAATTTCAGAAAGTAAATTGCTTACAAAATAATCTGCATTACTATCAATAATGTAATTATTCAGAAATGTTAATATAAAGATGCTAATTCCAGTGGAGTTTGTGTCGATAATTTTCATGTCTTCTCTTGAAATACTCAGACAATAGAGTGAAATTGATATCAAAAATCTTGTATAACTAGATCTTAATGAATTGGTTTTTAAAAAGTAACTGGCAATATTTTCATTCAAGTTGTTTTTTAATATCAGTATAATCTTTTTTAAATCTAATATCAGTTCATCTATATAACTTTGGTTATCATTAATATTTATATTCAATCTTGGAAATATTTGATGAAACATTGTCAATATCTCTATTCTGGATGTAAAGAAATCCAAATCAATATTCTTTCTCCTATGTATTTCCAAAATATTCTCATTTAACAATAATGTCAAATCTTTAAGTATTGTTACAATTATATGATCATCATTATAATTAAGATTTGAAATGAAATAATAATGTAAAGCAACTCTTAAATCAACTATAATGTTTATATTATTGGAGTCAATCAGTCTAAGAATTTCCATATTTGTTTGATGAAGTAAATTCTCATATGAAAATCCATTGTATAAATATTCAATGTTCCTCTTCTTCATACAATGTAATATTTCAGTATATAATTCAAGTAAGAGTATTCTTCCTTTTAGTTGTGTTAAGAAAAACAAAGTCAGCTTATTTTTTCCACGATAATAGTCCTCATCATAATCATCATCCTCCTCTTCATCTTCATGATATATGTTAATAATATTCAGAATGTTATCCAACAAGTTGAAATAGCTATCACTTTCTAAAGGATGCAAATTTCCATAAATTGAAGTAATTGTTGATTGAGTTTGAAAAGAAGATGAGTTTGTAATTTGAGTTGATTGGGAGTTGTATAAATTTGGAGAGGTGTTTGAACTCAGATTATCATTCAGATTGATCAAATTATTATTATTATTATTATTATTATCATTCAGCTCCGTTTTTAGTATTAAAATCTCCTCTACAATTCGAATTAAAAGTACATTAATAATTCGAAGGTTATCCCAATCCATATTTGAGTAATCAGTAAAATTCTTTATTAAATCAATAAGTGCGATCTTGTATTTTGCCAAGTAATTCATTTCTTTATTACCATCATGTATGGAAAACTCCAAGTTTTGTAAAATCATCCAATTTTTCAATTGCTGAATCATTGAGTTATTAATACATGGATAAAGATATTTTTCTAGAGTTGAGATCTCATTAATACAATCCAAATAGTTCTTGAATTCATTATTATGTCTAAACACGAATAATTTAATTAAATAAATCATGGATATCACTCTTCTATCATACATATTTAAATCATTGGTTGGAGTATTTTCATTTAAAAACTTATTAGCCAGTATTACTAATAGCATATCTTCTTTTATATTTGAATTATTATCTCTATATTGGCTATCTAATAATTGATTTTGATAAATTGAAAAGGATATTAAGATACTCAAGGCTAAAAAATATGGGTTCTTACTTCTCTTTAGATATTTATTACACAAAGTCTTCATGGTATTAAAATCCTTTAAATAATATAATAATGATAAATTATCAATCTCAAGTTGTTCTGATATAATACTCTTTGATGAAGCCTTTTGTAGATAATCTGCTAGCTCCTTTAGCTTAAGATCACCACTCAAAAAGCTTCCATTAATCACATAATAGTGCCAAGCAATCACAATAATCTCCTCATTTAGAGGCTGAACTTTCATTACATTGCTTAAATCATCTTCAGCAAGAATAAAATTCCCCAATCGTGAATAAGAAAACCCTCTTAGGGAAGTTAATTGAAGAAGAACATCTTGTATTAGAGTGTTATTACCTCCATCCTTGAATTTTGCCTTTAAACGATCTATAAAATTTGTACATTGCTTTGCAGCAGTCTGGTATTGCCCTTTATGTATCAAGTCATAAATATTTCTAATATGGTCCTGATTCATGGTGATTACTTAATGGCCTCCGATCAGCTCAAGATTTTATGATGGAAATTATTGGTTTTGAATTTTTTTCTTCTTTTTGGTTAAATTAAAAATCAATAAAAACAAAATTGAATTAATGTAGGAGGTATTAATATATGGAAATAAGCATTCTTGGGAACTTATTCAATGTTCAAATTGGCTAAAGATGATAAATCCACAAACTCTATGTATTATTATTTTCCTCCTCTATTCTTTCCTTGTTCTTCTTGTCCAAAAAAACTTGTTTATTTAATTTAAATTCCCAGTTATTATTTACCATTTACTCAATGGATACACTCCCCGCGCCCTCCCCCCATCATTCTCCATTTAAATTAAAATGGCTTTCGGTACCAGCAGCATTTTTTCCAGTAAAGTGTGAGGGGAGCCCGCCTATTTGAAATTAAATAGTATGGATAAATAATAAAAAATAAGGTATAAATTACACACTATTGAATTTTGAATGTCGAATAAAATAAGAATGCAAATTTAGGGAGGAAGAAGGAGGGAGAAAAGAGCAGGAACTAGGTGAAGAAAAAAATAGAGAGGCTTGTATAATGTATGAAAAATAATACAAGAGCTTGAGTCATTTATGAATTTATAGCAAGTTATTTGAAGACAAAATAAGAATCAGCTAGGACAAGAGTTAGATATCAATATATTTTATTATTATTGTTGTAAGTTAGAATTGAAGGTCGGTGGTTATAATAATAATTATAGGAGAATGTTTTTATTGAAGGGAATAATAATATCACTGTGTGTGGTTGGAATATTTTTGATAAATAGTATAGAGAGTAGGGGGTATCGTGAATCAAGAATTAATAAAGTAATAAAAATAGAGACCGTTAGTAAGAAGTTGAATAGATCATCAGAGAATGATACATGTATGAATAATCTTTTGCAAGTATCAAATTTTATGAATACAGGTCGTTGGAGAAGAATTCGGAATAAGTTGGGTACTGGTTGGGATGATAATTTGATACCTCCGTTAATGTTTTGCGTTAAGATATTGGATAAGCCAACAAATACTTCGAATTCGTGTAATAGGAACAATTTTGATTTAACATTGAGTGATGGAATGAATAAGAGTAGGAATACTATAGTAGTAGCAAAGGTTTCTGATGTCCTGAAGGGAGAGGAGAAGTGTATATTTATATCGCCATGTGAGATTTTACGTCATATTTATTGGGGTGATAATAATTTTAAGAATTCAATAGATAATTTAGAGTTTAGAGTGAATGCAAGTTTTGAGAGTAGTTTACCAGATCAGAGATTTATTTCAATGATTAGTATTAAAGGATTAGCAAGATCATTAAAGAGGACAAAGAATCCATGGGATAATCATCTAAAATTGGTACAAAGATTTAAGAATGTTCAAGCATTGTCATTGTTTATACCATATAAATCACATTCAAAGAGTTTTGTTTCAGATACTTGTATTGTTAAGCCAAGAGTGACTAGTGTATTTTATGGTAAAGATAAGCCATCTTTATGTAAATTTAGTAATTGTATGTGGAATATTTGGATAGGTCAATTATCAGGAGAATTTGTGAATGAAAGATGTACAATAGGAAAGGCATCATCTCGTGGTGATTATATTGTTGGATGGTTTTCACCATATGCAATGGATTCTGAGACCATAGGTTCAATGAAGTTAAAGATACAATGGGATTCAACAGAAGCTCATGATGAGGGTGTATGTTCCCTGAATACTGAGATAGAAAAGAAGATTATTGAATATAATAAGAGTAACTCAATACGTGGTAATTTAAGATCGGACTGGTTTCCAAATAATGAGGAGGAAAGTAAGTATGAATCTATTTATGATTTTGAATCTACTGGGACAAGAACCAATACAAGATCTACAGAAACTGAGACTTATAACTCCAAAGAAGTAAATGTATCTGAAGGTGTTGGTGATAATAATACAAGTATATTATTATTTTCAACTACAACTACCAGTACAACAACAACTAGTACTAGTACCACTAGTACTAAATTGATAACTGAGCAAGTACCTGCAATTAGACCAAAGATATCATTAATAGGACCAAATAGTGAATCAAAAGGTATGAATATATGTGTACATGGAAGATGTAGTTCAACACATAATTTATGGTCAAGTCTTCATCCAAATAGTACACGTCATTTATTAAATGATGGTGAATTCCAATCAAATGTTGGAGATGTACAAATAGAATGGATTGATGTTGATAAAAATTCAACCAAATGGGATAAAGATATTGATGGTACTAGTAATTATAATGTTGATGGTAGTATTGAAAATAATGTAGATAATAATACAATAATAATTCAGCATGAATCAGAGTCTACAAGAATTGATGGAAATAAAAATACATGTAGTAATCATGTCTGTGCATGTATGATACAAGGATCTGCAAATGAAGACATTACTGTAGTTGATGCTATTGATGAGGTTGGTTATAATGATCTTCAGAGCTCCGATTTTGAAAAAATTGAAAATAAGATGGATCATAAGACATTACTTGAAAAATGGTTAAAATTGAAGAGTAACTATGAGAATTGAGTTTCTTTAATTTATGAAATCTAGTAATAAGGCAAAGAATAAAAGGGTTAAAACGAGCGAGAGAGAGAGAGAGAGAGAGAGAAAAGAGAAGAGTGAATACAACATGATAAAGAATTATAGACTTGATAAATAATTCATTATAGTTGCTATTTTTATTTTTAAATAGTCAAAATTAAATGTACTATTAATATCATTCATTTTTTTATAATTGCATTGATATGATGTTTTTTTTGCCATTTTCTTTTACTTAAACCACTATTTTCTTCCTCCTTCAATTCTCTCACTCAAAAATCCATCTTGATCTTTATTTTACGGTACCTTCTTGCATATACACTTTGGCGGGCACTTGCAGTCATCCTTACAGCATGAAGAACAGAGACATTTATTATTTGAATTTGTGTGTTCATTAATATGACAATCTTTAATACAACATTTACAGTCAGGACAGCATTTACATTGTTGGTAATGAGTCATGTTGATTTTTTTTCCTCCACTCTAATAGTTTATCAAGATAAAAAGTGATATGTAAAAAAGTAAACAAGCAGTACAATTAGGTTAACTGCTAGAATTATAGATAATAAAATAAGATTTTGAATGGGTTATAAGTTCAGCTAAAACAATAGTTTGTTGTCAGAAGTGAGGGGTTTTATTAAAAAATTGTTTATACCCTCTAAAACGTATTGTTTGAGGAAAAATAATTACTACTAATAATAATATTATTATTATTAAAGTAAAGACTTTCTATGTGACAAGAAAAATAATAATCATGCTTTAATACTTATTAAAGTTATTTGTTTTTCATACTTTTAAAATTTTATATATTTTAAATTACATATGCGGCGCCGGCGCCAAAGTCATTAATTTGTAATTAAACTAATAAGGGAGAATAAAATGTAATTTTTGAAATTTGAATCTAGAGTTTTAAGCAAAGACTTGAAGTATAATTATTTTGATTTTATTTGTTTTTTTAAAATATTTTGAAATAAATAAATAAAATCAAAATAATTATACTTGATTGATTTAATCAAATTAAACTTTAGTTTGAGAAATGGCTCTTAATACTGACGGTGGTAAGAAGAAGCCTTTAAAACAGGCAAAGAGTGAAAAGTTTGTGACTGATGAGGACATTGAGTTCAAGAGGAGGCAAGCTGAGGAGAAAAAGAAGTTACAACAGATGAGCAAGGATCTTAAGAGTAAGAAGAAATAAATGGAGCATTTTATTAAATATGAATATTAAAATGAGATTTATGGAGATGTTGAAAGGAAATTATTCATTAGAATTAGATCAAACTTCTATTAGCTTACCTTGCTTTTTTGGGTAAAATAAGAGAGAGAAAGGGAAAGAAGTAAGGAAAGAAAAAAGAACACCTAGTCATAGATAATTAGCTGTAGCAATGGATATTATTGTAGAATTTGTTGGTTTATATGTAATTAATTTTTATTCTTCAACAAGAGTTTCTAAATGTCAAATAGTAGAATAAATAAAAATGATCCATCTTCTATTATAGAAAGTTAATTGAATCTAGTGTTTACTAGGTAGAATTCCAGTATAAGTATCTAAAATCTCCAAGAGAATGATTACTATTATTGCAATAGTTTCTGAGAATATAGTAGATGGAAAGTATAATAAATAAAAGACCAGAAACAATATATAGTATTCCAAAATAGGGGTTTTTCCCACCAAAAATAGTATTTTGTGAAATGACAATATACTTGGATCCATTAAATAAATGAACTGGATATCTATTTTTAATATGTATCTTTAGAGGTAAAATTAGCTTGTTTTTTTTTGAATGTAGTTTTCCATATATTTTATTAAATGTTGAAAATGCAGAATATTTCATCCATACAATAAAGTGAGGGTTTTCTATTCTACCAGGGAAAATCTCTTTGGAGAGCCAGTCATTAAATTGATGATTAATTAACTCATTCTCTGGTATATTCTTGTAATTCACTCTATCTGATTTAAATGTGATCGTCTCAATTGAATCATCAATCTCAACTGGATCATTCTGACCATCAAATAGCATATAGGTATCATTAAATATAGTATAAGCAGCAATTCCACAAGGATATAGTATTTTTCCATATTTATCTTTAATTAGTGGATAACAATCTGATAACTCATTCTCATTTGTTATCAACTCCCCAGAAAGCTGCCTATCATTTCTACTATTTATATAACTTTTATTATTTTGATAGAAATTTCTTAACTGATAATAAATAAAATAATCACCATACAAATACTTAATTTCACCACCACCAATATTGGATGGATTACAATTCTCACTCCTAATTTCAACTAATGTGTCCGTTGTAATTCCATTTCCAGGTGAATCATCATAGCCAACAATACACTCAATTGTGTTGCTTGAAACTATATGAAGATAAGCTCCAATTGTTATAAATGTGATTCCCACTACTAGGTAAATAAATATCAAATACTTTGGAGTATATACAGGAACCCATTTATCAAGTCCATTATTTATGAACTTATTGTTACATATATTGAAGTAGCTCTGCTCCGATTTTTCATTCTTCATACCAATAATTGAGTGATTTTCAAAATTATGTGGCACCTTTAACTCCTCTCCCATAATTATCTCAGGGGAAACGTGATCATTGATAATAGTTTCATCTGCCTCAGTCTCATTCATATTTGAATCTGTATTATACATATTTATATCATGACCACCTGAAAAATGCTCATTATTACTAGATTCAGAGATATTTTGCTCATGTCTATTATGAGAATTAGCACCCATACTTTCCATATTTATACCGATCTGACCTCAATCTTAGCCATACAGTAAATAAACTATAATTATCTTAAATATTTTGAACTATAGGACCAGAAATTTAGTGATTCCATCTATACTCAATAAAATTAATGCAAATATGAATGGACAATTTTCAAACTGACATTTAAGTCTCTATTTCTTAGTCTAAACCGACCATCCTTTATTCTTTCCCTTAGTTACTTAGCTCAAATCTACATTCAATTCCAAATCTGATAAACCAAACCTTGCTTTTCTCCTCTTAATAATAATAATAATAATAATAATTATTATTATTATTATAAATACACACGAACATATACAGCCCCCACACCTAGTATCGCTCCTTGGCGCCACTTGTCAGTTTTGAATTTACTCAATGTTGGTATTGGTATGTAAAAAAAGAAATATTAAAGTAAATAGTAGAAATTAATGGGTATATAATTCCAAGTTATATGGCCCATTTCGACCAATAAACTCAGACATGTGACATATTGCTTTTTTTTAAAAATTATCTACATGAATTTATTTATAGTAGAAAAAACATTCAAAATAAATCCAACAAAATTACGAGAATTTAATGACGTAATTATTATTTATTATGTGGACAAGAATATATAATAATTGCATGAATGAATGTAAATGTATAGAATTTGGAAACTTAAAGATTTCTTTAATAAATTGAGTGGTTTAAATGAGTAGTTTATATATAATAAGCTTTAGATGGAATAGAGATTTAGGTTTAGATTAAGTGTGAGAGTTACGAACATGCCAATATTGAGAGATGAATTATCTGAATATAAGATGCGATACAAGGACCAGGAGGTTATAGTAAGCAAATTTAAAGTTGAAAAAAAAGAAAGATTAAGTTTTGTGGAGAATAATACTAGGAATGAGTTTGCTTCTTCACTAAAGAAGATTGAAGATATATTAATAAGTGCTTATGACCAAGCAAGCTCAAATTACAATTCATTCTTTTATAATATTAACATGCTGACCTTACCTTATAGTAACATTGAAGAGAAATGTCGCATTAATTGTATACAAGACGATGTCTATGGGGTGGTTAAGACTCAAGGGTATAGTGAGTCTGAGGAGAGTCACTTTAGGATGAAGATACTTCAGGGAGTGAATACTGAGCTGAATGATAGCTTGAGGATGACATTGGGAGTTGTCATTAAAACATATAAAGAACTGGAGAATATACAGAATCAAATCGAGGATTTGATAAAGGAAAATAGCGAGTTAAGGAATGAAAAATTCCAGTTAAGCATTTCAATAGAAGAATTAAAGAATGAAAATAATAAGTTGTCTCGTGAGAACTTTTACTTGAATGAGCAAATAAAAGAAAGAATATCAACATGTGATAAATATAAGAATGCTCTAAATAAATCCATCAAAACAATGAAAAAGTTATATTTTGAAAATGATCACTTTAATAAGGAAATTAACCAGCTAGAAAACCAATTAGTAGTATCTAAATTAAGAGTGGCACAACATAATGAGGAACTTGAACACATACGTACTTTACTAAAGTATTATAAGAATCAAGTAAATAGTGATTACATACTTTCTCCTGCAATTGAGCAAATAATTAAAGTAGAGCCATGCAGAATACCATCAAACAGTAAGAAAGGTTCCAATTGTAACAATAAAACGAATCATATTTCAAGTATTTTATCAAAACTATTATTTAATAATGGGACAAACACATCAAGAAATACCTATAGACACAAGAATAAAAAAGTATCTTTGGAATCCAACTCTAATAATAACTCACCAACATCATTATCTCCTTGTTTAAAGCCCAAAAGTCATAAATGTATTTCCCCACTAACAACCACTCCTATCAAGCTAAAAATATCAAATATTGATGAATCATATTTACAAAGTACCGATATCGATTATTCTAAAAATAATAAATTTTTCACAAATACAAGAATAAGCAGAGAAAATCTTTTATCATCTGAAGATGAACAATTCATTGATAATCTTAATCTAAGTCCTACATCCTAGTATGTATATATATATATATATATATACAAAGACTCAGATTAAGAATTTAAGCTATTCGGTTGGATATTCATTTGGTAATTGTCCTCTATTCCATGATCCTGGACCTGCCTTTTCTATATTTAATGGTGGTACCGGTGATTTCTTTATTTTATTACTT
The DNA here is from genome assembly GCA_027243985.1 of Cryptosporidium canis. NCBI lineage: Eukaryota > Apicomplexa > Conoidasida > Eucoccidiorida > Cryptosporidiidae > Cryptosporidium > Cryptosporidium canis. The sequence goes on along the minus strand of JAPCXC010000019.1, from coordinate 34,037 downwards.
GTATTACTAGTATTTGGACTAAGAAATTTCATATTCGTCAATTCAGAACTATTCAAGTCAGCCTTATTATAAAATTCATTAGAATCCATAATAACAAAATCATTATCCATTCTATCTCGCTCGGAATGATTTATTAATTTATCATCACTGGATTTATGAATCCTTCCCAAATTCATACTATTACCGTCCTCATAGCTCCCCACAACTTGTATTGTATCAGGAACCATTGATAATCCTATATCCATTTCTGCTCTAGAATCCCTTCCAATATTATTCAACAGTAAAATGGATGACATTTTATTTTTAAATAACTTTACATACTCTATTACTGTATCAAAATCCCCAGACTCTATCGCTAATAACAACATCTCCTCATCTGCCTGAGTCTCTAATCCAAAATCATCCAATATACCACAAAATGAAGATAACAGCAGTCTACACAAATCCTTTAATGCTGGTAAGGAGCCCTTTTGTATTTGAGACTCCAATTTATTCCCATTGATCTGATTTGTAGATATCTCCAAACTATTTCCACCATTATGGAAATTATAATAATTTGGCTTATTGTCCTCTCTTTCAAAGCTTAATCCCTTCTCACCCATGATCTTTACAATTTAATTTATCACTTTAATCCTTTATATTCAATCTATTTACATCTAAACCAAATATATGAATTATTACTATCAGGAATATTGCCACTTTTTTATTACTTAGCCTAATATATAAATCTACATTATTTCAATTACACTTTAAAAAATAAACTATTATCCCACACAAAACTGATTATCCTTTCTATTATTTTTAATTCATGCAGTTTCCCGCCATCTCCTAAATTAATACAAAAACAATGAAAATTAAACATCAATATATTAAAGCGAAGGAAAAATAAAGAAAAACAAGTATGAAATATCAACTTTATGCTATTCAGAATCAAGTAGAACTGTCATTGTATACTATTGATATATCAGATAATAATCCAATGGACAATTACCTCCATTTATTATTGTCAATATCACGTGTGTCTCTATCATTCTGACTTTTAGTGCCAGCTCTTGTAGAGCTACCAAATGTTCTTCCATTAGACAGTGATGATTGCTGCTGATTTTTTGATTGATCATTAGTTCCTGTTCTTCTTAAATCTGAAAAACTAACATTCTTATTACTATTTGTTCGACCAAAACTTAAATTACCGGAATTGGCCTTTACATCAGAATTTGCAGCGCCAATTGAAGAAGGATTTGATGATAATCTTGTTAAATCACGTGTAAAGTCCACCTTTGATGGACTTCCACTTCTTTGTGATCCAGTTTTCTGTCTCATAAATGATATACCTACAATTTATAAATGTTAAGTTAATATATTTCCAAGCTAAACCTAAATCAAGACCATCTTTTCAAGATAAATATATTAATATATACATATACCTCTATATCATATTAATGATGTAAATATCTTATTATTGTCAAAAATATTCATACTGACGTGCAAATTGGAGTTATTCAATCACTAATTATTGAATCTCTGAATCATGAAAATTATAGAAAACCCTCATGATCTAGCCAGTTTATAATCATCATAAAATTAACAATAATAAATACTCACATCATTAAAATCAATGCATTTTTTCCATAATTTATAAACTCATTGCCAATTTCCCGCGCGCGGTATCAGGTGTATATATTAATATATTAATATGGTCTTTAGAGTATTAAAACTCTTTATATGATTTATTAACATACCTGAAGAATTGCTACTATTTTGTCTGTTAGCACTTCCAATACCTCTATTGGATACATTGTTGCCACTTCTATCTCTTGAGAAATTAATTGAATCACCTCTATCATCTGATCCAATATTATTGTTTGAATTAGTTGGGCCACTACTACTAGTTTTGGAATTTGCTGCCATCAGTTTGGCCTCAATTTCCTCTTCTCTTTTTCTTTGAATTTCCATTTGTCTTTGCAACTTTAATCTTTTCTCCTCCTTTTGTCTTCTTGCCTCCTCAAGTAATCTAGCCTCCTCTTCCTCTCTCTTTGCTTCTTCTTCTTTTCTTCGTTGCTCCTCCTCATGCAACTTCTTTTCTATAGCCTCATTACGTCTAATCTTAGCTCTAGAAATCTTAAGCTCTTTAATCCTTTTAATGCATCTCAATCTTTGTATCTTGAGCTCATCCATAAGTTCTACTTTTCTTATCTCCAATTTCTTATCTTTCCAATCATTCAAGTATGGTAAAACTGTCTTCAAAATCTCCCTTTCCTTGTGTGCCTCCTTCTTAATCTCCTCAATCTTTAATTGATAGTTACTTTGTAATTGCTTATGTAATTCCTCATCATTTTGAGCTATTCTATTATTCCATTCCTTAATTAATGGTATCTCCTCCAGTCTATATGCTCTAGCCAAATGATCCAATCTCTTAGCTTCTTGCTTTCTTTGCTTAATTCTCTCCTGTCTCTCATAATTGCACTGCTCCTCTTGTAATCTCTCTAAATCATCATATAAAATCCTTCCCTCCAATAAATCCTCCAATGTTATTTCATCTAAAAGTTTACCCTTTAATACTATCTTATTTGAATTTGTATTCTTAAGTGCCAACTTCTTTATAGTATCCAACATTATCCTACATGCCTCTACCTTATTCTTCTTAATCTCCTCCAATTGCCTTGCCTCCTCTCTTCTTCTTCTATCCTCCTCTCTCTTTTGAATTTCTAATAACTCCTCCTGTGCCTTTGCCTCCTTTTCCTGACGTTTCTTATCCTCCTCAACTCTCTTCAGCTCCTCTATCCTCTCTTTTCTTCTCAGTTTTATCTCCTCTATACGCTTCTCCATTGAAATCATCTCTATTGGAAGACGTCTTTGAACCATTTGGGAAATCTTATTATTTTGATTCTGTAATCCTATCTTAATATTATCACTATCCAAATTCCTTAATAGTGATTCCAACATAAAAGCAGATGTTGATAACTGACTACTATATCTAGAACAAGAATTGCTACTTGAATTATTTATGGCATTTACTTGTGATAAACCACTACTACCATTCACTATGCATGACCCAAAACTACTTATATTACCACCATTCTTGTAACCACTATTATAGCCCAAGCATTTATCCACTGAATAAATACACTTTCTTGCATAATCTATTCTTAAATTGATTATCGAAGAATTTGATAATTGTACTAAAAGTTTTTCTGTATCTGTCCATGGTAAAAAGTCATCTGGACATATATTCTTCAAAAACTGCTCTATACAAATTGATGAATACACCCTAGAAATCAATAAAAATAGCTTTGTTAAAATAGTTACCTTTAATGGACGTGTATACTCATTAAATTCTGGATCAACCTTCATCAAATTAGCCAATAGATCATTTGTACTAACACATAATTTCAAAGTACTTGATCTTCCTTCAATAATACCATACAATTGCTGACAAACAGGTAACGATAATCCCAGTATATTTTTTGAAATTAACATACTCTTCAATATCTCCCTTGTTGGAATAAATAGTGATCCTAAGAGTAAAGCAGCCTTCTTTACTTGGTCACCACCATGCTGATAGTAATCATTAGATGGCATGTTCCCTGTAAAATAACGTGATTTAGAATTTAGAGTTGAGCTATTCTCACTTAATGGTATTGATAATACTGCCAAGACTACAGTTGATGCCATTTTTGTTAATTCCTCCTGTGTAACATTCTTTTTAAATTGTCTCAAGTGCAGGAAATACTTCAAATGAGCCAAAGCATGGAATGAATAATTCTCAGTAAGTAAAAACATCTTACTTAAAATATCATAATACAAAGCAACCCATCTCAAATAAGTTGGCCTTACTTTCATTGCATGTGCACTATCCATATTCTGTGAGCTTGTATTGTTTGATGTATTGGAATGTAGTGGAAGTGATGAACCACTTATTATGTTACTTTGATGAGCATTATTATGCAATGAATTCATCTGACTGCCTTGATTATTTGCAAAAGAGGTGTTTTGAGAAAAGGAATTTCCAATAAGAGGATCAAATTGAAAGATACCCAGATGAAAAATCTCCTCTGCTGTTGTAAAGCACTCATTCCATAATGACAACTTGGCCGCACCTCTGAGCTGTACGATCCTTGTCTCCAGATGACACTCCGGTCTGAGCATGACCTCGATCTCAGGACGATGACGGTTTGAAACTAACAATTGATAGTGAGACCTAAGCAACTCACAAAGAGTCTTGAACTCACTAGCTCTATTGTGTTGCCAACAAAACTCTAGTGCTCTTTGTGCTGTTTCATGATATATTCTCTCCAATTTAGGAGTAAGTCTAATAATATCCAAAATCATTTTATATGCCTCCCATGTAAACCTAAGAGTCTCATGTAACTTCTTCTCCTTTGCGCCTCTTCTCTCAATTTGTAGACTTGCCAATAGTAGACTCTCTGGAGTCTCCTCTTGCTCCAGGTTCTCTTTAATTAGGTTGGGATCCATACAATCAACGCATTCATTCTTCACTGACTGGAGCTGCTCCTCTGCTCTATTACGGAACTCTACAATTACTTTACCCAGTGATCCAATATTTGACTGATGAGTAACATATCTATACTGATGAAGTCCCTCGCGTGCCATTCTTGGCTTCTGCAAATCAACAGATAGTATAATATATTGAATCATCATAAGCTCCTGTGAAGAATCCCATCCATGAACTCTAAATCTTCTGTGGTTAACTACTGAATGTAAAAGCTGAAGAGCTGTTTCATCTTGGCCAATAGATCTTAGCTCCTCAACTCTTCTGATCGCGTTCTCTGGCTTATGAAATGTCAACATACTTCATATAATTAAACACAATTTTCAACTTTTTTTTCTATTCAGAGTTATGTAATTTTAATTTATTCACAGTATTATTTTTACCCAACAGAACTTTGCCTATTTATAACTAAATGTCTAGTATTCTTATTCGCTGATTAAAAGGTAGGTATTTCCCTCAAGCAAAGTACTCACTTATGCTCTTTCTTTCAACAGTAGAATTTTTTTACCTACTTTTGTTCACCCTCCTTTATAATCTTTTTGATAAAAAAATCAATTTTCTATGTTCCCCTTTCTTATTTGGGGGATCAATTATATTAAAGAAATAATTTAAAGTTACAATGGTCCTCCCGATGACTGGCGCCAAAAGACATAGTAAACAATATATAACTCTGTCTCGCTATTTCATTAGTTATTAAATCAATAATTAGCAAGGGGGAGGAAAAAACCTCTACAAATGTTCTGAAATTATTTTTTCCTTGTTTCTCCCAAGTTTCTTGTGAAAATAATGACAATACTTTTTTTTTTACTCGTGATCTTTAGATAAATTCTTTTTTTCCCCCTACATCTATATGCAATTGCTGTATTTGTCACTAATCTTTAATAAAGTCTGCTAAAACGCATCAATTGTGGATTCTTCCCCAACTTGCTGAAATATTTAGTTCGAGAAAGTGCTTCTTGTCCGCTAAAACAAACTCTCGGAATTTAGAAATCTCTGTTGAAGTTAATTGTCACTTTTTCTTTTAGTGATTAGAGTAAATTAGGCGGGCTCCTGCCTTTTTCTATTGTGGGAAAGATTTGCTAGGCAGTTATTCATGTTAGAATTTAAAAAATAGTTTTGAGAACTGAAGTCTTCTCGTCAGAACCTCTATATTCAAGCACCTGTTATAAACCTCACAGTTATTCTGTTTAATACAAGTCTTTTACATTTAGTGACGATAATATATGAAGAAGTAAATCTGAGTTACTTGATTAATTAATTGTTTTTGTAATGCAAGAAAATAGTCATGAAATAGTGACTGACAAAAATGAGCCTTTGCAGTCTATTTCAACAGAATGCACGATTGACGATTCAGCCTCAACCAATTCATTTTCAATTAATGAAAGGCTAAATGAGGAGTTATTCGAAAGTGACTACTGGGATGACTATTCATCGGATTCTGAAAAAGAATCTGACCGAGGAATTTCTGGGAAATCCTCTGGAATCTATCCAAAAAAGCGAGTTTGGAATGACAATCTGGAAAGATCTTGTGGAACTTGCAATTACATTGAAAGCGATACTGAGCTGTCAAATATGATAAAATGTGAGGGATACTGTAGAAGACCATATCATCTAAAATGTGTAGGGCTCGATAGCCTACCAGATACACGTTGGAAATGTAAGAACTGCCTCAATAATCTTGTGTTTTGTAATATCTGTAATTCATACGGTAATAAATCAGACCACAATTTCCTGAAATGCTATCATCCCATATGTATGAGATTCTTTCATACTCATTGTATTCTTAATCATCATAGTAATATTATTTGGACTTATAACTACAATTCATGTGGACAGGCATGCGAGGCGCCTGTTAAACGTGCAAATGTGCAACCTGAGATAAACATAGGTGGTAATATATTGAAAAAAATATTTGGAACTGAAGAAGTGGAGAGGGAAAATTTGACATTGAGATTGTTGAATGAATTTGGCTTTAAGTTTATTTGTCATCGTCACTATTGCTCATCCTGTAGCTGCTATGTAGGTAATAATTCCACACATCCTGAGAACAGCATTGAAACACCAAGAAAAAAAAGAACTATCTTCAGGTTAGATAATCCAGATAATTTGGTTTACTGCATTAAATGTAATTCAGGATATCATAATAATTGCTTGCATCCAGATTCTGTTAAATTAGTGAATGGAGTATGTATTTGCTATAAGCATATACATGATCAAAGCGAAATGATTCTGGGTAGGTATGATATAAAGGAAAGCATTGCTCCTAGTTTGAATAAAAGGTTAAAAAAAGCACTGAAATTAAGAAACGGAGAAGCTATTGATAAGGATCTTAAAATTTCGTTGATTCAAAATATAACAAATCACTTGAATTCCTCAAATTTTGAGATTAATTCATTTCCATTTGAGCTTCCTGGGCAATCAAAGGATTGGCTATATACGGAATTAGAGAACATAGTAGATGAAAATGAGAAAAGTGAAAATCAAAGAATTCCTGATTATATCAAGAATTATGGATTTACACCCATTAAAAAAAATATTTATATAGAGAATATTGGTGATATTCAAGAAATGTCAGATTCACCACTATTGTCTACTGATAGCTCTGAGAGAAAATGTAGACAAAAGAGAACAAATAGTGCTCAAAACTCAAAGAAAAGAACCCTATCAAACTCCAAAAGGGATGAGATTTTTAGTGAAAAGTGTGTCTGTAGGACTATTTGTGATAAAGATACTTGTCAGAATGCTGCAATGTATATGGAATGTTATTCAAATATATGTGGATTAGATGAAAGTCTTCAAAAAGTTAATTGCATGAATCGAATATTTAACAGCAATGGAAATAAGTTTCTTGATAATCAAAAGAAAATCATATTAAAGAATTTGAAGGTGGTGGATGCTGGAGAAAAGGGATTTGGTGTAGCAACTAGGATGAGCATTCCAAAAGATACCTTCATCATTGAGTATGTTGGAGAAGTATTGAGGAAAGAAAGCTACTTAAAGAGAGTTGAGCAATATAAGAAAAGAGAGTTAGAATCCAGAGAAAAATCTTCAACTGATAATTTTATCTCAAAGGATACCAGAGAAAGACACTGGTATTGTATGGAGATTGGGAATGACTATATTATTGATAGTACACATAAAGGAAACCTAAGTCGATTAATAAATCATAGTTGTAATCCAAACTGTGTAGCTCAAAAATGGCTTGTTGGAAATGAATGCAGGGTTGGCATCTTCTCCCAACGAGAAATTAAGCCTGACGAGGAACTCACATATGACTATTCATTCTCAGCTTTTGATATTGGGTTTAGGTGTAAGTGTAATTCTTCCTCTTGTAAAGGCAGAATTGGAATCGACAACTTTAAAGAATCTAACAAAGAACTAGTAAAAAAGAGAAACACTCTATGTACTAAAAGTACTATGCTAAATTCATTCATATGCTTGAACAAGTCACTCTTAAGTAATCCTTTATTTTCAGAACTTGATGAAATATTCTCGTCTAGATTTGACTATATAAAAGATACACGGGAATTATATAACCAGTTAGAGAAGCTTGATAGTATTACTAAGTATAATGAGTTATTACATGATCATATTATAAGTAAGATCCAAATTTATCCACACGATTTCAAATATAGGAATTCACTATATGGATATACAAGTCTTTCATATTTTGATTCCCCCGATATAATTTCAAATTGGTATTTAAGAAAATCAAAAGATATGGTTTTGATGAGTAAGCCTTGGATTATTCTTCCGTTCGTATTCAATTCACGTGAGTTTTCACACTCTAAATACCCCTCAAGTTTACATTATTTAAAAAAACAAATATGTAAGCGTTTATCAATCTATTTTGATCAAAAGCAGTCAAATTTGAGTAATAACTCGCTTTTCTGGCACCTATTTGATTTGGGAATCGGTGGTGATGAATGCTGTAACATCTGTAATAATCCCGGTACCTTAATTACATGTGATTATTGTTATGATTCATTTCATAAATATTGCTTGTATAACAATGAAATACCAAATAACTTAAAGAGATCACGGCTCTCCTATAATTATAGTAAAATGGAGGAGAAAATAAAATGCAAAAGTTGTACTGAAAATGAATTATTATCAGTTTATTGGCTAAAAACTACCTATAAACGAAGAAAATACAACTATTTGTTGAAGCATAAGTTATTCTCAATTCCATCATTTATTCAGAAAATAGACCCTCAAATTTAGTCATAAATAAGATGTATTCATTCTGTTCTATAAATGGGATGAATGGTTAATTATAAATAAATTCCCTCCTGCTGATTTATTATGCAAATTTTAATTTCATTTTTCATCCTTTGGATCGTTTATTCCCCCCTCTGTGATTGAGAATGTGGCATCACCCTCTGGGAGATTTGGGGAATCGTATATCTTGCAAATTCTTGTATCCCCCCGTCCTTTCTTGAGGAATAGTCTAGTTTGTGATGCATGAGCAATAATGTTTCCACCAATAGGTACTTTGTCGTTTTGAAACATTGCAGCCATAGCATCTACCTTGGACATTACCTGATTGCTAATGACAACAGCAACCCCAAAAGTATCAGCAATCTTTTGAAGCGCTCTTAAAAATTGTCCCAAATGGCTTTGCCTTGTTGCTAGCTCACCTCTTCCATTATATTCTGACCTATATAATGCAGTCGCGCTATCGACAATCATTAGAGCAAATCTAGATTCAGTCATCATAGCAACTGCAGATTGTAAAAGATCCATTTGATGCTCAGTATTAAATCCCCTAGCATATGCAATATTATCCAAACAATCGGATGCATTTAAGTTAAATCTCTCAGCAATTTGCACAATTCTCTCTGGCCTAAATGTACCCTCTGTGTCAATCCAAAGGCACTTTCCCTCACCCCCTTTATGTTCAACAGGAAGTTGGCAAGTAACTGCCAATGTATGGCATAATTGAGTCTTTCCCGTCCTAAACTCACCAAAAATCTCAGTAATACTTCCTGTCTCTATTCCTCCCTGCAAAAGTCTATCCAACTGAGTAGAACCTGTTGTAAATTTGATCAAGTTGGTTCTAGCCTCCAAATACTCAGTCCCACTACAAAATCCCATCGATACTAATTCTTTGCATGCTGATTTAATTTTATCACATTTTTGTTCACTAATTCCCTTAACTGATAATAAAGATTTTCTAGGAGCATATGCAAGACACTCTATTGTATGATAGCCGTTTTCACGCAGAATTTCTAAATCTCTCTTTGTTAATCCACTTGGAAGAAGATGTTCCAGCTTAAGTGGACCACCATAAGCAGTATCATTTAAAACATTTTGATTTTCATTATTTTCAATAGCTACTTCGTTTGAATTTACTGTTGACATATTTCTTTGATCTGATTAATTATAATATAACTTTAATTTCTCCACTCCAATCTCTTAAAATGATTTTTGTTTTTTATTCCAACTCTATTCTTTTATTAATTAAAGAAATAATCATATAATTCAGTAATTTAATTCACTTTTTCCTGCTCAAGAGCAATTTATAAACTACAGTCTGAATATTCACCAATTACAGTATTTTAGACCTGAACCTTAAACTAATTATGAAATTAAACACTCTGTTCACAGTAAATTGACAATATTATTTTTACTGTTACTAGTATAGCTATTTTTACCCTATTTTTTTAATATATACTGTTTACTTCTATAAGTTAATAATTACGATTGTGGCGCCACATTTCCCCACATGTGGTCTCACATGCACCGGTATAGGGCACATTGCAATGATGCATGTGGACAAAAAAATCATTTTAAAAAAACAATAAATAGTAATTCTTATTGTTTGAGAATATACTTCGAATTTTGTGTTTTTTAGTCTGTGAAAGCTTTTTTAATAAGAAATTTAATGATTTAAAGGGTATAAACTGGATTATTACACATGAAAGGAGCAAAGTATTTAAGATAGGGCTAAATTTTTGAGATAAAAGATTGAGATTTATTTTTCAGCTACATTAAAATTAAAGGATATACTGAGTAGAATGATTATTAGTAAAAATAAAAATAATGTCAGAAATGCACAATGCATGGCGCTTAATATTAAGCTGGTTATCATAATGATATATTAAGATATGCATAAATTTTTAATATCCAGTGCATTTAAAATGAGGAGCAATATAGAAAATAAAAATATGTATTTATACTGCATATATAGTGAGGGCACCGATATATCAATTAATACGAGGATAATTGATCTAAATATCTACGTACTTATTGGATCTCGCAAACGGGAGAAAAAAATACTATAAATATAAAGTATATATTGAAGTGAGTGAAAGGAGGAAGATCGGGAAAAACTTGAACAAGCAGGTGAAATTGAAAGAGGTATTGTTGACAGTGAGAATAATTTTATAGTAGTTCAAGTAATTGTGAGAAAGAAAATATTGGAAGAAATATCTATGTAATTTATTATAAGCAGCTTGCTTTGAGTAAATTTTGGCAAGGCTCCGATTGAATGGTGAGATAAAAATTTAAAAGAAGTCAACATAATAATAATAGATATACAATAAAAATACGCAGGATACATCATTATACATTTAAACTCAATTATAAATGGATGATAGATTAATATTTCAGTTTCAGTAAGATTTAGTTAACAAATAGAAAGGATAAAGTTAGAGAATACAAAATTAGAAGAGTAATGGAGAAAACCCTGGATGATATTAATCATGAAAAATTTACAGATAAGGTGATAATTTTGAATGGAGATAATAGCAAGGAATTAAATGAAGTTGTTGATACCAGCAATATATATAACTATGTTAGTCAACATCAGAAGGGAGATTACGATGAAATCATTCCAAGAAACTTTACAATAAACGGTAATACAAATATAAGTAGTAATGTAATTCATCCTCATTACACAAATAATAGCAACATAATAATGGAGAACTATTTGCCAGGTTATTGTGGTAATGAGAACATTACTTTAAATTATAATTTAGGTCAGAGTAATCAAAGTAACAGTACCGAAAATTCAATTTACAACAGGAAGGTAATATGTAATAATTGCAATTTCCCAATTAGTAATGACAATTCAATCTTAGGGAAAGATACCAGAATATGCAATTGTATCACAAATGAAAATATGCTGCTTTATTATAATGAAAAGGAAGTACAGAATAAAGGAAACCTGATAAATAGTGGTTGTATGGAAGGTAATAAAGATTCAGACAATTTGCTAGGATCATTATCACCCCAATCAATAATGACATCTATGTCCATAACAACTCCAATTTATTCCACTGGAATAAACAAAGACTCCCAAAATATTAGAAAAGATGATGACTCAATTTCAGATATTAATGGTAGCTTTATTATAACCAACACCCAAACAAACGAATCAGAAAGTGGTCAAACTATTAAGGGAATACATGCAAACTCAAGCCCTACAGCTGGCCCTAATGTAATGAGCTTGAATGCAAGTACAGGAATCTTAAGTAATATGATCTTGAATGGATCTAACAATTTAATTACTGGTGTTAATAGTGGTTGTAATAATATTAATAGTACTTCTGGTAATCACACTAGCAATAATAGTAATAGTAATATAACTAACAGTGCAAGTAGCAATGCTGATAATAATAACAATAACAATAATAATAATAGTAATAATAATAATAACAGTATTATAGGAAATTCGATATGCAATTATAAAAACGCAGGTGTTAGTGTTGGGAACATAATTCAAAACAGTTCACTATTACTACCTGGTTATTTGAATGGTACGCCATCACAAACGAATAGTAGAAAAATATTGGCAAGGGTGAGAGAATTATGGCTTAGTAATATAATGGAGGGTTTACCAAGAAAAATTGCTGCATTCATATTACAAAGACATGGAAACCAGATTCCATATGATAGACAATTTTGGTCATATGCTTATAAAACAGGGAGATTGCATCCTGCAGAAGAACAAGTGCAAAGACAGCTGAATGAAGGAGTACAGTGTCTTAATAGATTTATACAACAATTGATTAAATCCTGCAATATTATGAGGGAACACATGCTACGAAAGCAGAACAACTCAATAGGATATTCTGGAAGAAGAGCTAATGATGTAAGGGGGTACTATAATCGTCGTAATTCTGGGAGAGCTAGTAATCATCATTTGTTGAATAATACTAGTATAAATAATAGCAGTATTGAGAATCTTGATATCAATGGAAAAGAAATCAAGTATAATGTAGGTATTGGAGAAATTGGAATGAAGAATTGTACAATTCCATTGATTTCTGGAATAAATAGTGGAATGATTGATGAGATTGCTAATGGAGATGATATTGATGAGGCAGAAATATCAGGGTTTATGAATGGAAGTTTAGGGATGGGAGGAGATAGTATGATTACAGCAGGTGAGTCTAACTTACTGCTATCAGGTAACTTAATAAATATGAATGATGGTAAATCAAGAGATTTAGAAAAAAGACTAAATGATGGACTACCATTATTAATCAATGAAAGGAGGAATAATGATGTATTAGATGGCCACTTATTATTGGGAATGAATCGTAATGATAATACTAGTAATAATGGTATGGTTCGCGATGAAACTAGTATAGAAAGTGGCCTAGTATTGGATATGGACGGTGAAAACTGCAATAATAGAGGAATTGGACATATAAATAATGTTAGTAGCAATCATCCTGGGGGTTGTAATTTATTATTAGACCAAAGGGAAGAGGTTGAAGATGATGAGGATGATGGTCAAATAGCAGAGATACCGCTTGATTTGACTGATGAGTACTTAGCTAAATGGTTGGATGGGAAGAATGCTTTAATTATCAGAAAATTAGTGAATGGTGACAAGGATGTACAGGCAATTGATTTGCCAACATGCCTAAATAGTGATAATCTATATAGAGCACTAAGATTTGGTGGTTTGTTGGTTCGAATCCCTCCATATAATCAAAAAAGTTATGAGCACTTTAATTTATTATCACCAGGTAGGGGGGATACAAGGCACACTCAATTAGTGATACCAGATGGAGAGAGGGATATTGATGTGAAGAAAAGTAGAACATCTTTAGCACTTCCTGAGTTTCTTGTAGAGGACATTCCACTACCAAAAGTATGTGTTTTTCAGATTGAGGCAAAGCTGGAATTACTTTTATTATACAGAGGTTGTTCATCAAAAAGACCACATACAAAAAGAGGTCGTAGTACAGCAAATGCATCAAATTTGTCAAATTCCTCAATACATTTAAGTGGTAATAATACTAATGGTGGTAATATGAATAATGCAGGAATTCATCCAAATATAAGCATGTCTATCCCTATAGTTAATCCTGTGATTAATCAAATCCCTTCAAATGTTAATACATTTAATAATAATAATCCTAATAATAATATCAGTGGTAACTGTACCTACTCAAAATCTAATAATGGTAATTCCATGGCTAATAGTATAAATGCTAATAATAATACTAATTTATGCCATAATGGTGGTAATATTAATGGAGTTGTAAGTAATAGTAGTAATTTAAGATGTGTCAGTACGTCATCTCTACTGATATCTGAAAATAATGGAATTAACTCAGCAATTTCTTCAAGTGCTTCGAATAATGACAGTAATATTAACTTAATGGATCAACTTTCACACTCTCCAATAGTCTTAAATAAGATAGCTAGTGGTAATAGTATCAACGGAGGCTATAATTATCATGGAGATATGCAATTAATGAATAGCCAAATTCCTGTTAACATTGGAAATGAAGATGACATAATTTCAAAGATTAATAAGTTAAGTAACAATAGTTCCGATACTCCTACACATTCTACAGCTAGCGTAACTTTAGGCCATATTACAAATAATAATACAAGCCATTCGAATAATAATAATAATAATAATAATAATAATATAATTATTAATAACAGTAATTCTAGTGATGTTTTAAGCTTAAATACGGGAGAGAATAATATTGATGTAAATAATAGCAACAATGAGAGCAATAATAATACAGTAAATCATCAACTAGGTCTTGAAAACACTTTAGGAGGGGGAATGATCTCAAGTATCAATAGTTATAGCTATTCTTCGCCCAATATGAATATAGTTAATATAGATGATGTACAAAATCAAATACAACCAAGTGGTCATATTGGAGGAATTTATCCACTACGTTCTGGACCAAGAATAGTAAATAGTATGGTTGGTAATGGAGGCCCACCTTTGGGATATGGTAATCAGAATATAAATGGAAGTTCAACACCAACTCCGTCCACTACAATATCAACAAATTTCTCTGAGAATTTATATAGTTTAAAGAAGAAATCAAATAAAAATGATGACTCAATTTATTATTATATGGAGAGTACAGTTGGTGATAAGGATAATATTAACCCAAATCAATTAAATAATAATACAAATGTAATTCATCCACTACCATCAGTATGTTACGTTCCTGGTACAAATAATACGTGTTTGGATGATGAGGAGTCAGCTCTAAGTCATATTTATAGTAATCAATCACCAAGAAATGGGGACAATTCAGTAATAAATAGCAATATTCCAATAAATAGTAATTCAAACTCCAATATCAAGTGTAATAGATCATACATTGACGAAGTGGAGTACTTTAATAGTGTATTTAGTGCATGTGATTCTGTTAATATGAAAGGTAGAGACAATATTAGAATTGGAATGGGGATCATGAGGAATGATCAAAATAGCTCCAGTAATAATATTCAAAATAATGGTAATCTAAATAATACTGGTATTAACGAGAGTGAAATTCAGCACACATGTATAGACTGGAGTATTAATTTGAGATAAAAATCAAATAAGTTTCAGTCAATTTATTCAAGATCAGGAATTAAGTAACCAATTCTATTATATTTTAGTTACTAAACAAACTCTTATACTTATTACAATTTGAACTCTTATACTTATTTTCCATCAAAATAATATCATTCCTTAATTTAATAAAAGCGGAATGCTCGCCATCTTTTCTGGATAATACACCCTCAATAATTTCAAGGGCTTTATTAAACTCATAAATATTCATGTAAGCTTGTGTAAGTCTATATAATGCCTTAAATAGAAAAGGCGGGCAAGTCATGCAAGTTAATTTTGTAATTATGACATTAACTAAATGTAATGTGGCACTGTTTATTACTTACTTTAATATTATTTGGATCATTTTTTAGTACTTTGTTGCAATGAAGGATTGTCATATTGAATTCCTATATTGATAAATGTGGTGCATTACGTACATATAAACATTTATTTAATTTTATTATTAATAAATAAATGGAGTATATAGTGGTGAAATGAGCCAACTTACGTTAATTTTTAGAAAACAAGCGGATAAGTTAAGATTGATGCGTGTAATGAGGTTGTTATACTCCTCTTCTAGAGCTTTGTCTTCCGGGAAAGTGTAATCAACATAAATGAGTGCGTTTTTATACTCTAATATTGCATCCTCAATTTGATCATTTTGGTATTTAATATTTCCCTCCTAGAAAAAAAAAGATTGTTTAATTATTATTATTATTATTGCGTGAAATGATAACAGAGTAATTGTTTGAAAGATTATATGGACTGGAAAGTTAGTTTATGAGCTATATGATAGCACGACTACTTCACAATGATTGAGATCATTTCACATACCAACCTTTTATATGAGTTGTACTCAATAAAGGTCAACTTACATCACAAAATA
Source organism: Cryptosporidium canis (assembly GCA_027243985.1). Lineage (NCBI taxonomy): Eukaryota > Apicomplexa > Conoidasida > Eucoccidiorida > Cryptosporidiidae > Cryptosporidium > Cryptosporidium canis. Next base: position 17,825 of record JAPCXC010000019.1, on the reverse strand, counting down.
GCTTGATAGCGTCCAGTTTATCACGAGTAGATCTCTCGTATAGTTCCCTTTCTTTACTTCTATCGTGACTACACCCTTGGCTATTTTTTAATATCTCGATGTGTTTGTCATAATTGTCTAAGATATTGCGACAAAACTCATATTCTTCCTTGGATGTTTGCATTACTCCTATCCACACATTACCAATTTTTTCTTCTACTCTCAAATATATGTAGTTAATACACGTTGGCGGGAATCCCCGAGTATGAAGACCTTAAGCCCGACAGAGGGCATTGTTTAATCAATGAAGTTAGGAGAGAAGAAACAGAAATGAGTACAAAATACATTCATTAGTGTGACTAGGTATTGAATAATTCCTCATTTTAATGGTGGGATAATGAGACTGAATGGTGTTGATAATCACGATTCTATTGTTTATTATATTCATAATGTCATACTAGGTTTTTCAACATCATGTGAAAGGGTGGGTGCGGTGGGAGGGAACTATACAAACGCCCTTACTCTTCTCACGATACCTCACCATTACTTATTTGTCATGATTAGTATCGGTTACAATATTAAGACAATGTAACGAATGCAGTTGTAATGTGCCAATAAATATTTTCTTTTTGATAGATTATGATATTTATCCATAAAGTGGGGAGACAATGCTTTCTAGTTTACCTTTAGATTCGTTATATTTGGTGACAAATTGCTCAGGAATTGCAAGTTCCTTCCAGTCGCCATCCTCTTCTCCTGGGAAGAGTAAATTCATCTCACTGGATTTGCTGCTATATACCTCCACACCTTTTCCTTCCTTGGAGGTGTATATGTTGATTTTGTTGGACTTATCAATGGAGATAGTTGGGACAACTCCTGTCATTTGTAGCTTGATGTCATCACAGTTTACTATTTCTACGGATGAAATTACACCGTTTACAAGGAAAATGCATCCTACACAGTTTTCAATAAAGATGCTATTTACTTTTTGTTCAATTATGATTCTGCTGTTTTGGCAGCATCTTACTGATACCTTATTCTTAATGCTTCCCTCCTTTAGTGTAACTGGCTCATTGCAATTCACATAATTCTCTACACAATAAGTATCTTTTTGCAACTCTACCTTTGGAGTGCCTGTTGTAACTACCTGTCTTGCTGCCTTCATCCTATATCTCAATTTGCGATTATAATACTAGTATTTATTGTGGTTTTATATTTGTAAATTTATCTACTGATATTTTCTATTCTATGCGATTGTCGCAGATATTTAATAGTATGCAATATAATATTGTATACGCTAATAAATATTGCTTAATAATTAATCTAGCAAATAATTATTAATGATTAGAATATTCCATATATATCTAATTTTATCCGTATTACTTATATAAGCGCATGCAAATAATGTATCCTTTAGTTATTTTTAAAATTTGTACTTATACTACTACTTTTACTATTACTACTAATACTTACATACATAATACTTTATATAAAAAATAATTTAAATCCTACGCAATCCTACTAATTTAAGAATATACTTTCACCTATTTTAATTTGCACACATAATTAAAATTTGACCATTAAACCTACAATTGAGCAGATATGCCTGTTCCCGCCTAAATATTGTATCCATACTTTAATTTTAAAAAACAATTTCCCGCCACACGTCATTTAAAAAAGAATACATGATTATTAAACATAAAAATTAATGAAATCTTTTTTAGTAAGACCCTTTCTACATTTCGGACATTTTTGTTTTCTTTGAACAAGATTTCCTGCACAATTGAGACAGAAATGATGTCCACATCGTGTAATAACCACGGGTGTGCGAATATTGGGAAGAAACTGATTTATAACTAATGTTCTGGACATGATATTATCCCAATCTTCTAGACATATAGGGCACGTGAACTTTGCAGCTTTTTCTTTTTCTTCTTGAGTTAGCTCTATGGGCTTCTCAATTATCTGATTTCTTCTATGATAGTTTGCGTTATTTGAGTTCAATGAACTATTTAAGAAGTTTATTATGTTAGAATATACACCAAGGAGAGGAAAATTATTAGGGATGTTTCCTGATAAATCATTCAGTGATATGTTAAACATTCCACTAGAAGTTGGTTGGTATGATGATAAGGCACGTGGGTATACCGGAGCTCTTATGTTTCTCATATTATTGTTTGAGATGGTACTATTACAGTCAATAACCTCTATTACTTGTTCATTATCATCGTTATTCTGACCATTTCTTGTATTTAGCTCATCATCATTCGTTAAATTATCATCTTCGTTTACCAAATACACGCACTCAGAAGAGTTGTTTTGGAATGAGGATGACGAAGACGATGATGATGAGGAAGATGATGATGAGGATGAGGAATTTGTCAATTTCAAATCGCCACACTGAGCAGAATTACCAGATATCCCGGAATTTCCGCAAGATTTTGAGTGGCTTATAGTAGAAATTCTCTTCTTTTGAATAATTTTCCGGACATTTCTGATACTTCTTGATGATATAGGGTCATCATCACTTTCCGAACTTGAACTCAAAGTGATAATATTGCTATCGTTATTTCGAGACATTAAAATTTATATATATAAATATATATAAATATATATACAATAAATTTAGTTATCCTTGAATAAAATCTTATTTATAAAGATGATTCTCTAAACTTTATTTTCTTTGCAATACTTAATTTGAATTAATGCAACTCTTGAGATAATTTCTTCTTAACTTTCTTAGTTATCACTATACAATTAAAGTACATTATGAATACAGGTGTAAATTATAATACCATAATGTTTGTATACACATATTTATTTTTATATGCTCTTTGATTTCTCTTCTTGAATGGATAAACGTATCACAACTTTCCAATATACACAAGAAGAGTCATAAATATGTGGTCATATCATGCAATGCAGTACTTTAGAAACATCCAAAGACTTCCCTTCTCAATTGCTCTTTTCGCACTTGAATCAATCATTCAAAATATTCCCTCCTTTTTAAAATTCAAAAATGAATTCAATGCACTTTACCGCCACCTTTAGGCGCCACGCCATAATTTTTCTTGAATATTTCATTTATAATTGAAATTAATTATAGAAACTCTCTATTTGAATTATAAAGTAATCTGACTTTAGTAAGAGGAGTGTGGGGACTAAGTAAAGAAGGGGATTTCTTCCTTAATTATATAAATACATATATATTGTGCAAGGTAAATACAGCTTTTTAAATAATTTATACAAAGGCCAGATGGCCTGCAATAGCTATGATTTCCGACTCCAACTTTAATACCTACCATATACACCACCTAGAAAAGGTTCTAGATGAAAAAGAACTAAAGTCGTGGAACTTTGACCTAATTAACACACTACCAGGTAAGTAAAAGTCATAAATAATAGCATGAAATATTGCAAAACAATGGTGAAACCATTTTAAAAAAAAGAATATTTATTTACTTTATATTCACTAATCTTTCTTTTTAACATATTTATACACGTAATCCTCTTTAACTAATTAATTTTTATTTAATGCACACACACATGCAAATATTTTTTAAAAAAATATAGAAATATCTCTGAGCATATGCAATGTTGACAGATACAAGGATACAGATGATGCACTAGAAGTTAATATAATAGACTCTATTCAGCTATATCAGAAGGAGGCAGTTGAGACTCAACTGTCCAGTATTGAGAAACTTGTGAACCTAAATGGTAAGCATATAAATATAAATATATATATCGTCAACTTCACTCTATGACATTAAAAATCATTACTCAGAAAATGAAAACGAGATTGTTTTCTCAGACAACACTATAAATCTTAATAATGTTGTTTCTTTTATAGACCAAAACTCCAATATGATGGATAGTAGTAGTCACATAAACGGTAATTTGAGTATAAGTGGTAGTGGACGATTGAATAATAGTACGACGCCCATACTCAGATCGACCAATCTTTAGGAATCTAATCAGATTATTTCATAGATGAAACTAGAAATATTACTCTGTGCTTTCTTCATATGCTTTGAATTGGTTAATAAGTGATTTCCATGATTAATTTCCACCAATCGTATATATTTTTTGTCATTAGAATTCGGTGCTTCGTTATTCAAATTTAATAAATTTAATGACATATAAAAAGGTACCGATTGATCATCGGTACCATGTATTAATAATATTGGATAATTTATTACTTTTTTTTTATTTTCCAAAAGGAAATTGAAGCTTGGGAAAATTTTATATGACTCCATATAATCTCTTGAGATTAGTCTAGTGCCAATATTTAATTTGTTTGACTTGTTACCTATTAACGATACTCTTGTATATCCTAACTCGCTAAATTCATTCAATTGAGTCTCGCTAAAGTCTAAACAGTAACTTTTTGGGATGTCATCCACACATGCAACACAAACTAATCCAATTAAATTCGAATTAGAAATAAAGTAACTATTATCCACATTATCACCATGATTACTAATACATCTTCTTGTATGATTGGTTGAATATGAAAATGTTAGAAATGCTCCTGTACTTATTCCTATCATAATTAACTTTGAATATTTAAACAGTTTACCAGAAAAGTAGTCAGCAATTGTTTCAATATCATACATATCTTTTACTAAAGTCTTATCATAGAATTCTCCTCTTTGGGAAAATTTGCCAATACCATTAGTATTGAATGTTATGAAAATGAATTTACTAATGCCACTCTTTTCGCTTAATCTATCAATTTGGCCGCTTTCCAGGCAGATATCTCTCATTTTACTACAAAATCTAGATAACCTGGTATTTTCTGGAACGAAATCCTTCAAAACCTCCAATCTGTATCTCTCATTATCAGTACTTAAATTCCAGTTTGTCAACTCAAATTTGACATCATCCTCCTCACCAACATAATCTATAGAATAATCCGGAAACCCATGATTATATATGTATATTAGCACATGGTCGTCCATTTGAATTTGGTCAATTAGAGATAAATATTCTGTAACAGAGAAATTACTCTCAGTATATGTAAGTAACCCATTTATTCTTAGTATATTTATAAACCTTTTATGCATCCTTAATTAACTAGTCAACTGAAGAAAACTCTATTATTGGTGAATCAACTTTATCAAAGATTCTGAAACAGGGTACAAATTTAATATAATTAGTAGTAGCACCACTCTGAACCAGATCAACCTCCTGCTTGTCTTTCTTTGTATCTTTAATAATAAAATTTAACTCTGCTAACGAGCTCTCTGGTATATTTGGGTAAAGACTTAAAAACCTATCAACCTGCCTAACCCTTTCCTTTCTCAACTCTTCAACCAACTCAATTATTGCCTTCTTCTCTGATAGTAGGTATTTGTGAATAATGTAATTTGAAGTACTTAAGAAAAAATCACCCAGCTTTAATAGCTTATTGGATGTTTCAAATGGACTATACTCCAACCCCTCCAATGTAATTACTTTTTGATTACTATTACTATAATCTCTTCTAAATGCCGAGAGAGACTCTCTATTAATATTTAGGCTGTGATCTAGCTCAATCAACTATTATATTTCATTTAAATTGTTAAATTATTTAAGAATAAATAAAATATCCACATAAGTAACTTACTAATTGATGTTGTTGTATGATTTTATCTGCTTCATGTGTTAATTTCTTTAAGTCGCTTATATATTTACTATTGTCGGAGAAAACCTCCATGATATACTGTTTACCCAATAGTGTAATTATCTAAAGTAGACTAACCTGTTTTAGTAGAGTTATTACTTTTGACCAATTCATTTGCATCCAATCCTATTTATATTCCTTGATTAATTTGTGGGGGGTTGGCGCCAATTCATCCTATTTTAATGTTTTATATTTATAATGAAGGGTATTGGTTTAAACAAGTCAATATTTTTTTAAGTATCATCTCACAGACTGTAGCTATTCGAAAATTTGTGTTGTTCTTGTTTATTGACAAAATGAAAGCCTCAGTTGAAGTAATTAAAGAATATAAGATAGGCAAGATGACATGGGATGGTAAAATAGTTAAAGCATGTACAGATAAAGGAAAGCTTCAACTTGTAAAGGATCTGAACGGGAATGTATATAAGATTACGTGGTATAATGTAGAGAAGCAAGTCATTGAGGATGAAGTTATCATAGAAGGTGGACTTGAATGTGTAGCCATTAACGAAAGCAAAAGTAAGAATGTTTTTACATTAAAGAAGAATCTACATCCTGTGAGTATTTTCTGGATTCAAGATAGTAAATTGTGTCTTGAAGATTGCCTAAATGAATTGAACCATCAGATAAAACTTATACTAGATAATAATACATCCAACTCGGAAAATTTAAATAACACAATTAGAAATATTATAGAGAGAATGAATGGTAATGTTATTAGAAAAAGAATCTCACTATCAGATATATTAACAAGAGAAATTATTAATGAGCTTAAACAAGATCCTAATTTAATAGAGGAGCTAAAGGAACAAATGCCCTCAAATCAACAAAATATTCAAGATATTAATGCAGCACTTAACTGTCCCCAGCTTAAATATACCATGAGATTATTGGATGAATCAATTTACTCTGAACAGATTATTGCACTCTCAGCTGCACTAGGATTGGACATAAATTTTGATTCATTGGTTAATAAAAATCCCATGTATGTATTTATTAATGCTTTAAATGAGAAATATAACGAAGAAAAGAAATGAATTCACTTGAAAGGTTTGATACTATTCCTATTATAGTACTCCCTTAAAAGTGTCGGCTTATCAGTCATTATTCCATCCAACCCTAATTCACTGCATATCTTCATTTCGTTTTCATTATTACATACCCAAGCAAAACATCTTATACCCCTTTTCTGTAAATGTTTTATTAATGACTTCCTTGTAAAGAGCCAAACTAATATTTCTGGTATCAGCTCATCCTCAATGTACTTTAATTGATTCTTCGTGAGTTTGAAATACTTAGAAATCTTATTAGCAAACATTCTTCCATATGATGAAAAGAATATATAACTCATTGGAAAGGATAAAACGTGCTCATCTATATTAATCCATGGTAAAAACCCAGTGAAATAACCAAGAAGAATCTTAAACAATTTATCCCTTCCAATGCATATTACTAACTCTGGTAAACTTCCATCTTGATTATACTCCTTTAAATAGCTGATATTCTCATTGGAAAATGAGCTTAACATGGTCTTATTTTCTCTTTTATATCTCCTAACCAATTCTACTGTAAGTGAAACTGCTGTTCTATTATTTGGATTCTTAACATCAACAGAAACGAGTATATCTGGGTATCTTTGAAACAACTCTTCCAATGTTATTAATCTTTGTGGTGAAAATTGTATTGGATACCCACCCCATTCACTTTGATCTAAGAAATCCGAGGATGGTATCAAATTCTCTGAATCCTTTGTCATTGGAAGATCTGCATAGTTGATTTCCCCAATTAATTTATCTGCGCCACACACATGCATCAAATTTTCATCATGCATTATAACCAATACATTATCTTTAGTTAACCATACATCCGTTTCCAGCATGTCTGTGTTACAATCCGCTATTGCATGCTCAAATGCCAAAAATGTATTTTCTGGGGCCTCATCTGATCCACCCCTATGTGAAATATGCAGACAGCCCTCTCCTTTCCCCAATACACATTGAGTATCCTTTAATTTGGAATTACCTCCATTAATTGCTTTTAATAGCTTTGGAAAATATAATAGTATGTAATTAATTATTGAAATAACTATAATTAATTCTAAGATCATTTTTTAATTTCCTGCGCCTTTTTTTCAACTGAAATGTGTTTTTTATTTACAGACTCTCAATTATCCAATAAATAGAGCTCTTAGAAAATTCTTGTCATATCCATTACTTTATATTATTATTTCCAATCCTCCTTTTTTCACATTTTCTCATTCCCCCCCCCCCCCGCATTTTTCCCATTCAAATTCCAACCCTCCATATTTCAATATTTTTATTTAGATACCATCCACATTGTAAAAAAATGACGTGTTATTAGTGCAAAATTGACAATGGCGGTAACAATCAAATATATATCAAATTGAAAATTTTAAGGGATTTTTTTTCTTTTATCTTGCTAATTTAATATAGAATGCTAAATGAAGGACGAGATTTCCTCGCTAAAAGTATCAGATAAAGTAGAATTACAGTATAAAAAGAAGGGCAATGACAATAGAAATAATAGAAGCTATAAAAATAATCAAGAGTACTTGAAAAATATTGGGTTGGGCCCAACACTTATTATTGATTGTGACTATGATGATAAACTTTCTGATCGAAATATTAAAAGTTTAGTTGTGCAGCTTAGTATATCGTACTCTTGTATTCGAAAATCCAAAACACCCTTGAAAATGATTTTATGTGGTGCTTCACAAAGACTTAAATATGGTTTACATAAAACTTTAGCAGAGTCATGGCTTGGGGTTGAAATTCTAAATGATAAGCTTGAAAAGGTCATTTCCGACCGATTTTCAAATACTGATTTGAATTATGAGGTTATATATCTAACAGCAGATTCAACTAACATATTGTCACCCAGCCAACCCTCTGAGGGAAATGAAAATCAGACAAACCAAGGATTTAACAATAAGCAAGTATTTATTATTGGTGGAATTATTGATCGAAATAGATATAAAAATATAAGTAAACTTAGAGCTGAGGAATTTAATATTAAAACCGCTAGATTACCTATAATCGAATCTGGTATTACACTATGCTCCAATCAAGTTCTTACTATTAATCATGTAATTGAATGTATCGTAAAGTATAATGAAACGTGCAACTGGTATACAACCTTTGATTCAATTTTACCAAAAAGAAAAAAAGATCAGGCCTCCTGATTTTTATATCTTTAATGCATCATGTACATATTGTGGTATTGATCTCAAATTCTAAAATAGTACAATATAATATATGTATTCAAAAATGCGTGTTATTCTAAATAAACTTACTGTCTTCTTAATTATGTCCATGCAATCAGCCCTCAAGTCAGAATTAGTTTCAATTAATTCATTAAATACTCCCTGAAACTCGGCACTAGGAAGTAATATTAAGCTAGGAAATATTGAAGTTTTATAATCGCACCAAAGCTTTTGAATGCAATGTTTTACTCCCCTCCAAGTCAAAGTATCCTCCCACACTTTATTGTTTCTTATTAAAGAAGAAATAACAAATGAAGAAATAAATGAACGAACTGTTGGTAAATAAATGACGGATAAAACCAAAGTTCTTCCAAGTGTTCTTGGAAACACGGACTTCTCATCTTGAACAATTTTACCGATAACTGATGCAATAATTTCTGAATCAAAAATCGGTGGACTGGTTTGAGTTAATTCAAAGCAACAATCGATGATATCCACTGTCTTCTTTTTATCAACGTAATTCACATCTGGATAGCTGTATGATATTAATTGTAATAATAGATCTGATGGTGAAATGACACTATCCATTATTGCAAATGGATTGGTCACAATATTCTTAATACACTCCTTGATCATTAATCTATCTGACTTATTAATAATCAAAGGTAATAACTCCTTGATCTTTTGCAAGTCATAGTAGCCAATCATTGGTATTATTAAATTAATGCTTTGTGTACTTTTAAACATATCATATACCTTTGTACATAGTTCAATATTACTAAAATTAATATTTTGAAGGATATAAGTAACCAAATCAAATAAATGGCTATATTTTGTATAATCACTTGAATATATATTCAATATCCTAAGATACTCCTTGATTAAAATATCCAAATTGCCATTCTCACTTGTATAATGCTTCTTAAATAATAAAATCATCTCCTTAAACAAATTAACATATAAACCCTTTATCTTATTTATTAGTTTTAGCACTCTTACATTATTTTCCCCATCCTGTTGATACCTTATTGCAATATTCATAATCCTCAAGTATAAAATAAATAAACAATGAATTAGAGACGGATATCTTAAACAGTAGTACTTGAATAATAAGCACAAATTGGAGAATAGATCCTCAGTATAATTTAAATATAATGCCTCGTCATTTGGAGTAACATTATTTAAATTCATAGATTCGGCCGTAATACCAGTAGTTTGGTTCTGGTCTATTACCATATTTTGAACCTTTTCATTTATTTGAGACTTGGAAAACTCATCACTAGTCTCATTACTGTTCTCATTCCCTGAATTATTCACCACCTCCGTAAAATGATTAAAAATATGACTCATATCAAACTTGTTCTTGTACTTGTAATGCAAACTATGATTAATCATCTCCACTAGATTATTTGCCAAAACAAGTACAAATTTATTCGTGCCAAACAAGGAAGTAACATATTTTCCATCATAATTACCATACATTTCATCTGGAACTACTCCAGAAACCAAAATAAAAGACAATATTATCATCCACATCTCACCATATATCTCAATATCACTCCAATTGCTTACATCCTCACTCAAATAACCTTTTAAATTGTTAAATAAGCTTTTTGGAGAATTAGACTCGGTCTCATTTATATCACCATACAAGACAAATATTAAATTATCAATAAATTGACCAAGTCTATTATTATCTGTATTTGGTGATTGGATATTAATCTTTTTACCACTTTTAATATTATCAACAGAAAACATCTGTCTGGTGAAATCAAAGAAATTACCATGACTCAAGCTTTTCATGTTCTTGTCTGTGTCCGAATCTGACATTTCTGTGTGTACAGTTTCTCCATCTTGTAATAATAGACAAACCCTATCCAAGAAATTATGCCGACTTGCCTTCAAATTATAGCTCAAAAATGTTACAATAAATATGAAATATGAAATCTTTCTTATGTCTTTGACAGGGTAATTTGAATCCAATAATTCATAAAATAGATTTAATGCATACTCTCTCTTTACTAATACGCTTGTATCAGAGTTTGTTTGGGCGATAACCTCCTGATTTATTGTGGACAAATGCATGCAAAAACTATTATTAGAGTAAATCCAGTTATTAAATAACAATCTTAGAAAATTATTGGGCACTTTTGGTGTATTTATAATGAGATTTTTGAGCTGAGAAAGAAAAACATTGCTCATAGCATTAAAATTAGAGATGCACTTTGTGAAGTTATTAAAACAAAAAATGAATAACTTATCATAATCAAAAAATGTCTGACTACCATCCTCCTCATTCATTATATCATTCTCCATGTCTTTCTCATTAATAATCCATTGAAATACTTCCTCAAAAATCAGTCCCTTATCATTTACCCCGGAGTCTAAATAGTAAAATCTAAAGAATAAATTGTGAAGTACTTGAATTCTCTTCTCTAAAACAAAATTATAAATCCATAAGATTAATATCAAATTAATATTTCTTAGATTGTTTGAAGCACTTGATGAATCACTATTATTGATAGAATTATCATTCATACATTGAATATTATGTGAACACAGTGTATCATGATAAAGTATATCATCCAAATAAATAAAGTAGTCCTCATTAATTTCATAGGAATATTCATCATCGCTAATATTTGTGATTAGTAAAATATTGGTCAATAATTCCTTTGTCTCACTAAGTAAAGTCGAAACCAAAATTTCTATAAACACTTGCTCCATCTTTAAATCGCTCTTATTCTCTAAAAAGCTTCTTTTTTTGCTTAAAACTAGTCTGATTAGAATCTTGTATTTATAGAACAAAATGTCAAAAGCATTGACTATTCTCTCTACTAATAAGCTCCAAGCAATGTTAACACCCTCTCCATATCTCTCAACATCACCAAAAACAATATCCTTATTTTCTGACTCATTAATCCTTTTTAATAATAACTCCCAGGACGTTAAAATGAGTTGTCCGTGCTTTATTATATTCATTAACTGATTATTATTTAATAATGTCTTAGAAACCTTGTATAACCCATCAGCAGATATATCAACGACAGGAGAAACTAATACACTTGTAATAATCTGGGAAAACAATATAGACTTCATGCTATTGCTATTATTTTTCAACTCCTCCCAAGTACCCATACTTATTGCATTAGTTAGGCCCTCTAAATCTTCATTACTGCTATAATCACCCAAATCAAAAGTACTTAGGGTTCTTTTTTTGCTACATATAATCTCACTGTCAACATTTGAAGATATATTAGAATCTGAGGCAAGTATTTGTTTGACGTCTCTACTTTCATAGTTTAAATCAAGCAAATTATCATCCAATATCTTCATCTCCCTCTCACAATCACCCTCCAACCCCCGCTTCTCATCTTTAACATCAAAATTTAATCCCTTATTACTATCCAAAGGTGAGAACTCACTCGTCCATGAAAATTTACTCGAGTTTAGTATCAATTCCAGATTCTTTTTTTGTCTATTATCAGTCCCACTATCCTCACTAGTGAATAAATTGTTTGGTATTTTCAAATTCAAAAAATTGTTCACTGCAATATCCACCACATTTGAATATGAATTTGTTGAGAATAACCAACTAACCCCCTCTATCACACTCTGTGGAGAAATGCTATAAAATCCATCGTCTACATCATAACGAATTTTTTTATAAGAGTATCTTGTTGACATACCACGTAATTTTTGTGCATGTATGGGCGGGAAAGCGTCGCCCTCAGAGTCATTTTTATCATCTACATGTAAATTATTATTGTGATTATCGTTATTATTGTTTATGAAATTTTTACTGGAGAACTTGTTTATTGCTTCTTGTCTAATCTCGTATAGATTTCCCTTCTTTCCTAGCTTATTAAGAATATTAACAATTTCTCCAATAAGAATTACATTATCGTATGTACTGGCTGATGCAAGTATTCGTAATAATTCCTCTTGAAATACAAACTTTACTGCATTCATTTTTTCTACATCCTTTTCTTTGTCCTGATTAAAAAGTTCATTCGAGAACTCTATAATAGAGGAAATGAACTTATTTAGATAGATTCCCTTAGCACTGCAAAGCCAGCCTATAAATTGGATCCAATAGCATATATGAAGATAATAATTACCTCTTAATCTGAAGAATAATTTCCCAGAGTACTCAATTGAGTCTGATATATTCTTTATAATATCTTCAAAAATTGAAATTGAGCTCTTACATAAAACTATTTCTATCGGTAAAATGCAGCCAAACTGGTTCAAATAAACATAGTTACCATTCAATTGAGTGTTTTGAATCACTATTACTCTTGATACATTCTTTTGACTTATATCTAAATTACCAGGGTAATCCCAATATTGATGGTTTACTCTACTTTTTGTCTCCAATATTAAATTTGGCTTCACTTCTTGCACTATATTTGTATTAATCATGCAAATACGTAAGATCTTAAATGCCAACTTAAGTGTCTTCTTATAAAGCTGTTCCCTTTTCCATTCATCATCAACTTGGAAAGAATTTGAAATAAATAACTCCTTACCGTCTTGTTTGCTACTTATTTTTCCACCATTGCCATATGTTTCTATTACTTTTGAAATTAATTGAACTATTGAATTTAAACTATTCAAAGACTGATTGGATGCTAAATTTAATTCATTACATACTTCTGAGTCCCACCAAGAATCCCCTATTGAGCTTTCATACTTTGATTCCTCAGCATTCGGAGACTCCTCCAACTTAATCGTGCTATCCTCTTTCTCTATTAATAGTTGCTTTATAGAATATGGCAACAATAAGTTCGAAATTATGCCCTCGATTTGATTATAAAGTATATCAACTATAGCTTTTATAACATTTATATTATTGTCACTAATCAATTCTGAAAGCTTAACCACTATTATACAGGTAAATATTGAATCAACCTTCAAGATCTTTTCCAAATTCCTTACTAGCTTTACTCTAACATTATAATCCTGATCAAATCTGTCATTCATTAACTCCTTAATGATATTAACGGCCTTAATATAATCATGAGGTAAGTTACATGATTCCTTACTTGAAAATGTTCGAGTATTTGCCGTTTTCACTTCCTCAGCTGTACTAATATTTAAGTCGTGCCTTAATCTGAATCCTCGGACTTTCCTCTGAACTGATAACTGTAGAAAATGTGATAGTAACTTTCTATCATCTTCTTCTATTTCAAAGCTCATATTTAATTAAATTCTCCAACTATACTGTTTAATATTGGTCCTATATATCACGTATTATATTATTTACTTAAAATTCACTATTCCATCTAGTTACAATGCAATAAATATCATATATACTGTTCAAATTTATTTTTCTCTCACATGAACCAATAAAGTAGGCCTTAATATATGAGTCAAAAAGAGATTAATTTTAATATTCCCTTCAAAATCTAAGATCTGATCAATGTTAAATAAAAACACTCTCACAGGTCTTGAACTAATTTATATTAATCGTTATTCTCAAATATTTCATTTCACAAGTAAAATAAATTGTGCTGTACAAATAATCCAAACTTTGTTTAATCACCTTCACTCAAATAAACACCTTCAAAGAGTGTGGGAATCACTAGCAAGCACTATCCACGAACTCTAGTAATCGTAAATGTTAATAAATTAAACAATTGACTCTAGCTCCCTATTAATCGTAATCCTTGATATTTAATTTCAACTAATAAACCACTGATCATTAATAAATTTTTTATTTTTCCTAAAAAAACTCGGTACCACCTATGGCGCCCAATATGTGGTCGTTTTGGCGCTCATTTGGCAAAAATATATATTTACATAAATAAATCAAAGGTCAAAAAAAGATTATATAAAGAATTAGAGCATATTCGATTGTTTTTATGGCTAGATGAATATGTATGATAGAAAGAATCCGAATAATACACTCGGATGTCACTATTGCCATGAAGGAAGGGTTGTAATGAAAAGATGCAAAACAGGAAATTTAAGTTGCAAAGAATGTTTTATTAGGAATTTTGAGGAGGAAGTACATGAATATATTATTGACAACGAGTAAGTTTGTGATTAATATGTCTATTTTTGCCTCTTAACGCTATATGAGTCATATTTGCTAGACTGCATGGAAGACTCAAACTATTGACATATTCATTATTGAACTTTAATAATATAACTTTATATTAGAATGTTTAATAAAGGTGACCGAGTTGGAGTGTGTATCTCGGGGGGAAAGGACTCAAGTGTGCTATTGAATGTCCTATACGAACTTAATAAAAGAAAGGATTATGGAATCAAATTGGAGCTTATTGCGGTTGATGAGGGTATTAAAGGATATAGAGATGACTCTTTAGAAGTTGTTAAGTATCAAAAAGAATATTATAATTGTCCTTTAACTATTCTCTCCTTTAAAGAAATATTCAATATAACAATGGACGAGATTCAAAATAAATCAAATAGATCTAATTCATGTACATACTGTGGAGTATTTAGAAGGAAAGCATTAGACATTGGAAGCTACAAAGTTAGTGCTGATATCATTTGTACTGGTCACAGCTGTGATGATACATGTGAGACCTTATTGTTAAATATTCTACGCGGAGATTATAATCGATTACAGAGATGCATTAATCCAATAACTAGTAATGAAATTGTTTTAAGTGATGATCAGACCCAAAACTATAATAACATAGATGAAACATTCTCCAATATTAAGCCCAGAGTTAAACCGCTAATGCATTGCTTTGAAAAAGAAATTGTACTTTATGCACACTATCTTAAGCTCAGATATTTCTCCACAGAATGTACATATTCTGTTGATGCATATAGAGGAGTCTCACGGGAATTCATACGTAAACTTCAGAGCTTTGACTATAAATACTCATATAACATGATACTTGCAGCTCAAGAACTTAATATTGGGCAAGTTAGCTCCAATCCAAGCTATATTGCAAGAAAATGCACTATCTGTGGCTACATTTCATCATCTACTATTTGTAACGGATGCAACCTCATTAATGCTCTCAAATATGACAATCCCGGTCTAATACTTAAGAATCAAAGACAAAAAAAAAAGATCACATTAGAAGAAACACCATAACCCAACTTAATATTTATATTTCTACTGCACACAATGGCCACTACCAACTTACAAACCCACTATTCCCCTTCCCCCCATATAATCTTAAAATACACGGAACTACAAATATAATTCACAACGAACGAATCTAACAAACACACACAGCATTACTTTCTTTCACTTATCAACATTTATCACATCCATTCGCATGAAAATACATTTCACACAATATACCTATTACTTTATTCGTACATTTATCCCATTTTTTTTACCCTTTACACTAACTCATGCCTTCCCCCACTTTTTTTCATCATTTTCCACACTACACACTATTTTAATATGACCCATAAATTATCATGTCACAGCGTCGCCTTCGTAGCATAGTCTTGGTTATTGCGTCGGTCTTGTAAACCGAAGGTCACGAGTTCGAATCTCGTCGAAGGCTCTTTTTTTATGCTTTGTAATTGGAGTTTGTGGCGCCCTTATTTTCATATTAGAAAATCGTGGAATTGAATAGCATTTAGTAAAGCTAATATTAGAGATTCATTTGTTAGTTTTTTCTTGAAACATACCACTCTGTTTTACCAACAAATGGTGTATTTAACTATAGCAGGAGCGATCGAAGTGCTTGCCCCACATTATAGCTCCGAATTATCATACAGTTTGGTCGACAAGTACAAATCATAGGATCCACCTTCTAATTGCACCTATAAACTTGATTAAAACAAAGAAACTAATTTTTTATAACAAATTAAAAGGGGGCTATACACTAAATATGTACTAACTTTTTTCAACTATTCATATTTTTGGACGGATTTTATTCCTTTTATTACTTTTAAAAGCCGAATCTTGTAAATATCAATTATATGTTCTGTGCTCCAAAATTAAATAGAACTAACAAAGAGATAATAATATGTAAGTCATTCACTTAAAATAAAATTCCCTCTTGAGTCTGCTCCAAAATTGAATCAACTGCATTATTACTAATGCCATTGTTTCTAGCAGAGTCTAATCCATTGATTTTGCTCTCCTTGGATTTCTCCCTCTCCATCATTATCTTTTCCCTCATCTCGGCCTCTGCCCATTCTTTCTTCTTCTCCTGAATTTTCTTAAGTCTAAAGAATTCCTCTCTCTCAATTTCATCCAACTCTCTTAATATGTAATTCATACCATCCTCCAACTTTGGTAGTACAACATTTTGTAACGCATTTACACGACGATTCGTCATCTTTATCTCCTCATCCAACGAAAAGAATGCGGTCTGCAAACTTGCCAATTTGACCAAATCCTTTAATACTCTCATATATATCTCTCTTGTTGACTGAATCACCTGACCACCACTTGTTACGCCAATGTGACAGGTTTCTGATGATGAACTATTATCTATCTTCATCTCAAAAATAGGTAATCTAACACCTGCAATATTCTCTGTACCAACCTCCATTGTCACGGTTGGCTTCTTACATGATTCTATTATCCTATCCTTAAAATCACCAGCTGCCCATGTTGCCTTTGCTAATGCAAATGATGCCTCCTTAATATCGTTTCCTATTGAACGCTTTGTCTCTACTATCTCCTTTAACATCCCTCTAAATTTATTTGATAAAGCATCGCTCTTTCTTTTTAATAAATCATAGCCCTGCTTTGCACCCTTGCTCTTTAATTTTATTGCTTGTAAAGCCCTGAAATTCAGTTATTTATTTGTCAATATTAAAATGAGTCATATTCATTAATTCA
Source organism: Cryptosporidium canis (assembly GCA_027243985.1). Lineage (NCBI taxonomy): Eukaryota > Apicomplexa > Conoidasida > Eucoccidiorida > Cryptosporidiidae > Cryptosporidium > Cryptosporidium canis. Next base: position 158 of record JAPCXC010000019.1, on the reverse strand, counting down.
ACTTACATTCGACTAGGTGTTGGCCTTTGATCCATTTTCTTCTTTTCAACTAATCTAACTCAAACACCGTATTGTTATCTATATCTAATATATTCAGTAATACTCTATAAAGAGAAAATTATATTAACAAATTTTTATTTTTCTCTCAATATATATAG
>JAPCXC010000018.1:0-67782 GCA_027243985.1 Cryptosporidium canis | reverse complement strand
AACCTTAACTCAAACTACAAGACCCTAGTACCTGGTAATTTCAAGATCATCCAAGACCAACTGTACATTCCTACAGGTCAAAACGGCTTGGAGTTTAAGGGAGTATTTTACTTGATAGATACTCGGATTTGGATGCCTACTGCCTAGCTTAACAGTACATATGAGTTTTTTCCCCATTGCCAAATGCTATGTGACATTTCAGGAAAGTGAGCATATATACGCCGTACCAGTTCCACGTGACATGAGATGTTATGTAAACGTAGGCTTTGATATAATTCGGATAGTCGACTCCGTGGTTGATATTACCTATAGAGTATCCGTTGGAATGCTTAAAGTGGGTGTGCTTGAGATCATCACAATCAATATCTTCAGATATAAAGTGATCATTGCAAAAACAATTGAATAAGTCATGAATCTTGGTATGTCTAGGCTGTAAAGCTTAGACCCGGAAGATAGGTGACCAATGCCTTACCTTAGAGTAAATTTTGCCGTAAGCACTGGACGTTCCTACCTTATTACTCTGAGATTGTAGAAATCTCTAAACATTATTGCCCCTATATGAACACTTTTGCATTGAATTTAGAGATCATCGTGACTAACTAGATCCAAAAAAACTATTGTTTTGTTTGCTTGAAGAGTAGCCTTTAACTGTGTGTCTATTTTAATGATTGGTTAGTCGAGTCTCACATGCTCGAACTACCAATTCAAAACGACACTATAACATAGAAATAGTTTTATGAACCTAATGCTGATCCCGCTAACCACTCCAAGTCCCACATTGCCTCTCTATCCTCCAGAAATCTTCGGAGTCAATGAACATGCTGAAATCTTAAATTCACTGTCCCATGAAATCGAGACAATGAATAGTAAATACGGCACAATCAACAGGACAAAACATCATTCCAAACAATCCAAAACGACTCATCCACAAGCACCAATTCTAGGAGAACCAAATCACAAACAGACCTCAAGGATATGACAGTGCATGTCTATCTATGAGTGTTACTAAATCTCAGAACCACCTCAAGAGCTCATGTAACGCATAACAACAAGCATCTGGAGTACGGTGGCTTCCGTGCTAATGCTAGGCAAATACAAGGGCCAGTCTGTATTAACTGAAGTTTTAGCCGATACTCCTGGCCTGTTGCTATTATAAGCTCATCTACTAAGAAATTGATCACGTGGAACAATGTCCGAAAAAAAAATACAGATTGGCCAGAATAAACTAGTGCTAAACTATCTTAAATATTAGAATTGAACAGAGAACCCAAGCAATTCATCTTGCTCTGGCTGAAATTCGATGATAACCGCATAGAAGAATGAGTAAGATTAACAGATATTGAATAAAGCCTACGACCGGGAAGTCCAATAAATTAAAATCTAGTGGAGTTAGATAACGAAGCAAATCATTAAAGACTAAACCTAGACGTTTTTCGTAAAATAGTAAATATACACCACTCAACAAAGGAGACCTGAGAGCGAATGTTAGTATCACTAGACCACAAGGAACCAAATTGACATATTAATCCCAGCCTAATTGATAGATATCCCATTACTCCAAACCAAGGTTACGGTAAAAGAATGATAACGCAAAACAAGCAATGATTCTATATCCAATACCCAACACAACCAGCATAATAGCATTGAATGAGAATGAAGTCTGCTCGATAGAGAATTGCTTCAGCAAGTCATCCGTCTTAATGGGGCCCCAGGTGTTATTTGGTGGGAAGGCGTTAACAGCCAAAGCAGAATAGGAATAGCGCTGAAATGAAATGTATCTAACCCAAGAAACCCAAGATGGCAGCTTATTAACTGTTACGTAGAAACCAGATACTATCACAAAGAAGATGATGATTAGTGGGGCAATCCCATGTGCAAGTTCCAGTGACTTTGTTATCCCACATACAAAATAAATCAACCCAAAGCTTGCCCAAGAAGTTAAAAATACCGCTGCTTGATAGCAAAGGTACTGGGTTACTAGGTCCCAGCTTGGATAAGCAACTGAATTAGTATTGCTCATAAAATAAAAGATGTTGGAAAACACCAAAATTGGAACTACTTCAAAAATAAAATCTCCAATATGTTTGCCCAGCATATATGTAGCAGGGCCGTACAAGCCTTTAGCTCTCTCTCTTGAAAATAAAACCCTAAATCTGGAGAATGACTCCAAGGCTACCATTGCACCAAAGGTTGCTGTCATAACGGAAAAAAACAACGCTCCCATAATACTAGTGGCGTTAATATACGACTGGTCAACATTCTTGATATTATAGGATGGCAAATCGAAGAATATGCCTCCAATTACAATAGCAATAAAGGAATTCATCAGAATGCCAACAATCAATGATCCAAATGTATTTCTTGCATTATTCATGAAGGATCTCTTGATTACGACACCAAATGCACAAAACTTTTTCCTAAGCCACCCAAAGCAAGTATGTCCCGTTTTAGAATATAATAAAAGCTCGGGAATCGGAGAGTGTTGTCTATTCAACTGCTCGTCAATCTTCCCGATGACTCGTTCATGGTACTCTGACGACAAATACAACTCTGGCAAAACCCTTAATTGCTCATAAGTGATGGAATGGAGGCGATGATCAGCAAACTTGTCTATGCTGGACCTCGGGACGAGCAGATCCAAGTAATAGTCCGTGGGGTTGTAGTTATCCGGAACAGGGTATCCTATCAAGGAAAAGTAATTAACCGAAGACTTGGAGGGGCCCTGGTAAACTACCTCCCCCTTTGACAAGAGTAATATCTCATCAAATGCTTGAAATACCTGGGTTCTTGGCTGATGTATAGTGCAAATAATGGTCCTCCCAGTTTTGGCCAATTTTATCAGAAGCTGTAAAATTTGAAATGCCATAAAAGCGTCTAAGCCGCTTGTTGGCTCATCAATAAATAGTATTTGCGGATCACTAATCAACTCTGTACCTAATATAACTCTTTTTCTCTCACCACCAGAAATTGATCTCACACGGTCATCACCCACAATTGAATGCATGCAATGCACCAAACCCAAATCATTCAGCAAAATTCTAACCTTTTCTCGTCTCTCCTTTGCTGATAAAAACGGCAGTCTTAGTTCTGCAGAATAAAGCAAGGTCTCTTCAATTGTTAAATACGGGATAGTTATTTCATTCTGCATCACGTAGCTGCAATGAGCTTTTAGATCTTTATTTGTGACTTTCTTCCCATTCAAGTATATCGACCCACCTACGAGTTTGTGGCTATCGGAGGCCAATCTACCCGACAGAATGTTCAACAAAGATGTTTTCCCTGAGCCACTTGGACCCAAAATAGCTGTCATAGTTCTCGGCTCAGCAAAGAAATTTATTCCCGACAAAATCTTGGCAGTACTTTGCTCAAACACCCCATTTGTGATTTGATATGAAATATCAGTCGCTGAAATATAAACTCCCTGGCCCGAATCTGGGGGAAAGATTGACCCTCTCACTGGCTTTGACTCAACCTTGTCGCTATGCATGTTTATACATTTATTTAAAAATCAAAGTAACAAAAACAATCAATATTCCTTGTTGAAATTGCCAAGATTGCCCTTTAAATGTTCAGAATCACGAAACCTGCGTTGATCAGAGCAAATAAAACTTCAATTCCCTACAAATTGTTGTTTTTTCAGTGATTTTATATGGAGGCCAATTCAAAATCCTATTAGGTTAACAAAAGTATCCTCACACTCAAGCTAGGCCAGACCCCCCACTAATAGTTAGGATACTAGGATGAAAGTCTTACCGCCAAAACACTCTAACTAATCATGTAAAAAAGACAAACAAGTCAAATAAAAGAAATAGTTTTTAGAATAAACGACCTCCAATAGTGCTAATATTAATACAAAGAGGAATATGACAAATATGTCACCCATCATTTGTATCTAATATCAGAGTAACTAAATCTATTGCGTGTGTAGGCAGTACTAGGACAGCATTTATCTATAATTATTGCAATAAATAATGTCCCATGCCCACAGTATCCAATTGATAAACCACTCTGGAATGTCTCCAAATGCTTGATATACAAAAAATGATTGTAAAGAAAGAGCATGCAGCTTTGGTGATTTTAGTCAGCAAGGTGTTAGACCAAATCAATTAATCGATTTGCCAGATTCTAGCTGCAATGCAACGTCCCACCAATGCTCCAGAATATAAATTCAGTCTCCCATCCACCAGACAGGCTTTGATATTCTATTCTCTGGAGTGGAGCCATATCTATCAAATGATTGGTAAGATCTTGGCTTTAAACCTACATCTTTACCCTCTTCAGCAACCATCTTGTCATCGCCAGTGAGAACATGGCCATCCACTGTTGGGGTTGCCATACATGACTTGTAGCAAATATCTGCGTCTGCCAAAACCTGTGTGTAGAATGGACTGCCAGGTTGGCATTCATATTCACACTTCTCCTTAATTGGTGAGTCTTCACCAGTGTGAGAAACCAAGTTGATGATGTTCGCAATCGAAACTCTTGGGATAGATCTAGCCCAGAATACTCCTCCGTATTTCTGATAAACATCTTGATACTTATCAGATATCATAATTGAAATAACTTTGGAAGAGCTGATCACTCTTCGTCTCTGGTAGAAATTCAATCTAGCAAATGACTGTGAACGAGTGAAGTCTAATTTAGAACAGAGCTTTGTCATCTGTTTATTGTTTAATAGATATTTCTTCTGGAAACTGAACATCACTGGACTACTGACACAAGTCTTTGCAATGTTTCCAATCTCTGCTGACTTTTGCGAAAATGGACTAATTGCATGCATAACTTTACAGAAGTCTGCCAAGTCAAAGGCCTCCTTCTTTACCATAGATGTTAGATATGAGTGGACACCTTCAGCATGGTCAAGCAACACAATCATCAAACTGTTACATGCTGGGGTAGCATATGGGTCGATCTTCTTGCATACCTCCTGAGCAACTTCAGAGCGTACTCTGTGTCTCTTAAGAGCTTTAACGCAACTGACATAGATTGCATTTGGTGCTAAATCAATCTCATTGACAATCTTTGAGAAATCTGGAATGTTTGAAGGCTCAACAACCAAAGAAGCTGGTGCAATTCTAGTGAACTCGCTTTGAAGCTTCTCGGACAATGATTTCTTATAACTTTTCTCTCTAATTTCAGCCCATTGAGGATCGATTGTAAATCCAGTGGATGGGAACTCAGATGCCTCATAGTATTGCTCCATTGTAACCATTGGCTCGGCCTTAGACTCCATCTCCTTTTTAAGTAAAGCTGGGTCTACTCCAAATGGAGTCCAGAATTCCTCTTCACTTGCAGCGACAGGTTTGAAGTATGTTGGTGAGAATAACCTAGCATCCGCTCTTCGTCCAATCAGATCCCTGCGTCCAGCTCCTCTAATGTGTCTAGTCTCCTCAAGGAGTTCATCACCGATGACCATCTTCTTTCTAATAAGATCGTAATCTTGTGGTTGAGGTGGCATATGCTTGGCGATGTCAGAGTAAACGTCCTCAATAATAGAGCCAACAGCTTTCATTGCCTCTTCTGGCTCCTTTGCTTCGAAGACCTTTCCACAGGCTTCTGCTACACCCTTCTCGAACTCCTTACCAGCGGTGTTACTATCAACAGCAATATGACCAACAAACTCAGCAGTTGCGAGAATGCAGTGCTCAACAGTGCTTTCCTTTCCAACACGAGTTAGGACCCTACAGACTGAATCGTAAGTAACCTGTAACTTCTTGCTATCATTTTGAATTTTGCCCAACTCATAGGCCAACTTATATGCAAGAGTAAGATCTGTAGACGAAAGTCTGGCACAACCCTTGTGGTTGGCAGGCTTGAGAAGAATGCAAAATTGTTTAGATTCTCTTTCAGTTAGCTTATACTTGTCATTAAAGGATGTCTGAGTCGAGTGTTTTGCTGTTGTCAATGGCTCAGAGAGATTTGATAAACAGATATTGGTAAATCCACTCTTCTTAGTATAACGCCATGGCTCAACCTTTCCCATAAACCTACACACATCTCTCAAATCGATTGCAAAGTTTGACTCATCTCTCATATCAACGAGTGATTTGTGGACAATTTTAGACCATAAGAATGCAGGTGTCGACAAGCTCTGGCATGCCTTGCTTCTGGCACCATCTATAGCTGCACACCAGTTTGCAATTGTGCTCTCAGAGAATCTAGAACCATGTCCGTCCTTTTGGGTCCCTGGGTATTTCTTGATCCTTGCAAAAATGAGTCTTGTACATGATCTATGTAAATTGGATGGGTCGATTCTGCTTGCAATGATTTCAAAGTCCTCAATTCCATAAGCCTTGTTGCCTTCTTGACTATAAAGTGAATATAGAACCTGTGCCCAAGCCTTTTGTACGGAGCTGAGTGAAACAGACTCTCTTGAAGACCACAAGAATTGATCTGGAGTCTCCAATGCCTTTTCCTTTGAAGATACCCATCTTTCCCTCGGTGCGACGGGCCTTGCTCCTGATTTAGAGTATTTGGACCTTACTGATGAACCATACACACCGGCTCTTGATCCTGGAGTTCCAGAGCTAATACCAGTACTGTCACTAAGAATAGTTCCGTCTGACGATCTACCCTCAAGTTCAACAGACATTTCTGAACTCAAGTCAACAGAAGACTCAGATCCAATATCTGCGCTGAGCTCAATTGGAGAATCAGACTTAGTACCATGTCTGATAGCGGCAGAGGTCTCCAATGTCTGTGAATCCAAATCCAATGCGGACTCTTCAAGTTCAGACTCATCAGGAGCAACCTCGACAGTATCTCCATGAATGTGTGCAAACTGTGATGGTGGGTAATTGGAGTCTGCGCCTCTATACTTTCTGTCTGACCAAATAGACCCAAAGGCGATTCTTGGGAACAATTTGTCCAATCTTGACTTCTCTGCCCCAATTGCCTTTCTCTTATATACATAGGCGCATGATCTCCAAATTTCAGTGTAAAGTGGCCATTGATCCGCAGCAACTGACTCACCATATTGGTCAGCTCTCTCAACCAACACTCTAACCATTGAATTTCTGCACTTCTCTCTGCTTGGGCCACGTTTCATCATCTTCCTGGCAATACAGATGTCAGCGACGAAGATTGGGAACAATCTTGGATAAATATAATCACCCAAATGCAAACCCAACTTCATTACTTCAGAGAGCTCATCCTGAGAAAGATCTGCACAGGCTGGCTGAATTGTGTAATCCATCACAGTACAAATCAGATCCGCATCCATATTGGTGATACCGTAGTTCTTCATCAATTCGCTGTTCACAATAGTCTGGCACTTTCCAAAAATAGACTTTCTCTCTGGCTTGGGAATCAAAGAGGGCTTAATCCTCTCAACAAGTCTGCAAACATCCCTTGTCTCCAAAAACATTCCTCTTCTCTTCATTCTAAGCTTTATGTCCATTACAACTGAGAAGTCCATCCATGTTAATGCATGGCACTCTAACAAAGCAAATGGCTCCAGATTATAACAGAAATCCATTGCCTTTTCATTCGGAATCCCCTCCTTAACTAGCAAAGCCTGGCATGTTGTTGCACTGAACCCATACTTTCTGAAGAAATCCATGACAATCCTCTCCAAAACTGTGAGGGAAATGTCGAATGCGCTCAACTCCATATCAGTCTTTATTCTCCAGTATAGAATCTTCGCGATCTCTACCTCAAACTTTGTTGCTCTCTGAATAGACTCTAGTGTCCTAGACTGTTTCGAGTAAATGCCCTCAGCATCATCGGAGTCCAATATTGGGATTCCGTCGATGCCAATGCCAACTGAATGAGATGCAGCAAGAGCACTGCTATATGCTAGCTCGCCTCTTGTCTTATAACCATCAAGGATCGGCTTTTTTGGAGTGTATACTGCCAAAGGGCCTTCCACATAATCAATGGTTGGAAAATCTCCAATCGCTCCATATACTACTGTTAGTATTGAAGTAAAACATGTTGTCAATAATAAACATGTCCTGCCGTTTAGAATCATCCTCAAACCTCTCTCCATCTTGCTTTTCTTTCTCAAGCAACACTAAGATTTTCCTTAATTGATTTAATCTTATTCAGCTTGATTAATGTTTATCCTACCCGAATTATTCGAGAACAATCTTAATATTTGTATAGATCTATAAAAGAAGCAACTTCTTGTCCCCCCATAAACCTTACATGATCTTAGGCGGGCGCATCTAATAATTATTATCCTATGCCATTAGGTCTATTCATTGCATTATTTAAGAGATATAGCCTTTGCAGCAACTATTTAATAGTTTCTACATTGCTTATAAAAACTTAGTTCCGATTCCCGCATATAAATCTAGCATTAGCAAAAATTCACCTCCCGGCCTAATCTGTGAATTTATTCGCGTCACCCGGGCCCTCATTTTACCCCAGAGGAGCCCGCACACTTAGAAAATAAATAAGCCATTAAAAGGCAGGATAGTAGCATAGTTAAGTAGTTAGGACTTTCAAATATAAATATTAAGAGAACAAAGATATAAAGTAAAATCGTCTAATAAACCGCTCCAGCTTATCTAATGGAGATAATACTCGAGTGTAGCATCGAGGCTAATTAGATGATTAAACACTCTTACATAATCATCAAAACAGTAACAATGATCACTACTGTTACGAGGATCCCCACTGCAACATATAGATTGTTACCAGAAAAGATGCGTTCTCTGAGAGATGGAGTCTCCTTAGGCTGCTCCGATACAGATTGCTCAAAAGAATCCTCTGGTAATTTCGTAACCTTGAGCTTCAAAGACAAGCCGTTCGGGTAGTCCTTTGTTGGCAGGACCAAAATGTCGCCGAACCTTGTTCTTGAATAAGCTGAGATCAACATTGTGAAATTTTCTGTGTCCTTTGCGTTCTCCAGGAGCTCCTGAATCGCTGATGTAACGTCCACAGTAACCGGGGAGTTCTGGGTCTTTGGTAAAACTGCCTGATAAGTTGTCAAAACTGTGGACTTGGAAATGCGGGATGACTTAGATTCCAGGTTTAAGATATCAACACGAATAGGTAAAGTCCTTGAACCTCCGATCTTATTCAAAGTGAGTGTTGCTGAAATGATATCGCTGGATGTTAGTCCGGAGTTGCGGATTTCACTTGCATCAAAACTGGCAAACAAAGCAGAACCCTTCCTGGATCCCTGAATTGTAATTGCTGTGGATGAGGAAACATTGTGGCAAATCAATTTCTTGGTTTCGCACGCCAACTTTAATGGAGCCTCGTAATCGTAAACCACCAAGCTCTCTTTAATCTCCTCCTGCTCCTTCTCTGACTTGTCAGCTACATCGTCTGTCTGCTCATCAGAAGCCTGCTCAATCTCCTCGTCGGATGACTCAGCTGCTGTTGAAGCATTATCCTCAGTGTAAGAAATCTTCCCTAAAGTCATATCTTCCTCCGCTGCCTTGGCCTCCTCTGCTATTTCATCTTGAGTTGTCTGCTCTGTGGGTGCAATAACGTCCGCCTCAGTCTCGGCCTCGGCATTGGCATCGGATCCAGATTCTGTCTCGCCTACTGTCTGTACATCCTCTGCTGTCTGTACATCCTCTGCTGTCTGTACATGGGGCTCAATTTCGACCAAACCGGAATCAATTTCGCTGGCTGTGATTGGAATTACCTCTTCTGCCGAGCTCTCTGAGTCGCCCTCTTCGTCGGAGTGCTGGGATGTAGAGATATCTGTTGAATTTGTGCTGAGCTCTGGTAAATCGGTGCCATCTGTCGAGGCTGGTAAGTTCTCAGCTGGATCAGTTGCCAATGCAACATAAACAACCAGCAAAAATGCAATTAGGGTCGATAATAAAGATTGAAATTTCATCTTGATCAAAGAAAAATACTTAAATTTAAAGATAATAGAATCTTCCAAGTTTGCTGCTAGAATTTCTGGAGGGCTCGCAGCCTCCAATATTAAATAAACACATTCCCGCCCCATAGGTATACGTCTAATGGACAGGCGTCTTATAAATTAACTTAAGCTATATTAAGTATTTAACTTAAAAACTATTCCTTTTTTTCAAGTTAAGTCATAATCAAGAATGAGATTGTTTATTATGATTCCCTCAACTTGCTGAGGTTTTCAAGTATTATCAATTTTCTTAATCCCTCCCAACCCTTTATGAGGCATTGATGTGGTTCGCTCTGCTAAAGCCTCCATAATCACTGCTTATCAACCTGCCTCTTTCTAGATGTAGTTGTGGAGTGTTGTGATGTGTCATTTAGTTTTCTGTCGCTGAGCAACATCTGCCGGATTGCCACATCTTAGTTGCTATGGGCAAAATTGCTCTATGCAATTTTGGTCTCTAGTGTTGAGGTGCGCATATGGCAAGCCCTGTGCTTGGAAACTACTTGGATCTATCGCGCCCAAACTGAGTTACATGTGAAAAATAGATAAATAAATAGTTTAGAAATTGTGACACTGAAATGGATACAATAAGAACTTGACTCAGATCAAACAGAGATGTGTACGATTTGGAAGTCAATGCTGTTATCAGCATTGCTTTTTTTTCTTGAATTGATCTTTTCTTTTGGGATCACAAACTTTGAAGGCTACAGCTCCTCGGGGAATGGGAAATTGACCGTCTCAAGCTACAGTGAGTACAGTCAGCAGGCATGCGAGCCCTCAGCCGTTCCCTTGCGTGAATTGATTACTTTTGGAAGGGCTGAGGTGATCCAATTTAGTTGTCCTGAAGGTCATCAAATTTCTGGTATTCAGTATATCACAGACTCCATGGAGCTTTATATAACGGGAATCAGATTCATTTGTAATGACAAGTCCTCCTCCGTTTACATGGGATCTGAGAATTTTAGCCAGAAAAACGTCAAAAGGAGCCATCTGGATGGTGGAATAAACGAAGTTGCTTTTGGCTACGATGCTGAAGTTCCCATACTGCGTCTAATTCAAGTAATAAAAGAAGAGGCCCTGCCTAAAGGTTCGACTAGTCTCCTCAGTTTCATCTCACCCAGTGAGCAGCTGTTTAGGAGCCAAACATTTGTTGGAAGTATTCCCACATCTGTGTGTGCAGTTATATTAAAAGACTCAACCTTTAAAGCTCCGGTAATCGGAAACATTAGGATTAAGTTTTTGGAGAAAAGACCCCTATCGCAACATAGATATAGAGGCCTGGTCTATACAGGAGTCCCAAGGATTGAGCTTTCAAAGCCAGATGTCAGCAGATGCAAGCAAATTGGTGGAGTGAGTCCCTCCAACACCAAGGATTTCAACTTTCACGTTAACTGTCCAGACGGCCACAGGATCATTGGAATAGATGTTGTATCAGGAAACAAAATCACCGCCTCGACTTTGGAAAGTGTGTCGAGTCAATTAAATAAATTAATTAAGCCGTCTGGCTTAAAGAATGATCAAATCGATTTTTCAGAGGAGTCTGGGTTGTCGACAGATCCACTCATTGACTCATTAGGCTATTCAACTGAGAACTCAAGAAGCGAGGAACCAAACATTAAAGAGAGCGAAGAAGATATCTCAGTGAATAATGGAGAGATTTTAATGGCTAGATTCTTATGTAGCGACTATATAAGTTCATTCTCTATAGGACAAGCTTTGAAAAACGTCACCAGCTGGAATCTGCAAGACCAAATCCCCAATGTGAAAGATTGGGAATTTTCCTCCATACTAATAGGCAATGATGCGGAGATAAAGATGCGAGATGCTGCCGAGCAGAAGCTGGTGCTCGGAACGGCGGAGGTCCGTTTGGGGAATATAAATTCCGTTCTTCTTGGGTATACCACCGAGAAGTTGCTAATTAAAGCGTATATAAAGGACTCAAAGCATAACAAGGAGATTTCAGAGTATGTGGAGAGGTTCACATTTGGGCCCGTGTTTATTAATGTGAATGAGTTTATAGACCATGATCTAAATATGAGAAATATTCTGAGATCACTACCTCAGATCTACAAATCCAACCCTATTGACAACAGATTTATCTTTTCAGGGGATGAAATTGGAGGATTATGTGGAAGAATCATGCATGGTTCTATGTTGATATCCAGTATTGGATTTGAAGTTTCAAAGAATATTAAGCCATACTACCCCCAAATTATCGCGACTGCAAATGTAAAATTTGACAAAGGGTTAGGATGTGGCCAAATGCTTAAATTGGTAGCACCACGAGAAACCAGGCCAAGAGATGAAAACGCGGAATCCAGAGAGGTCAGAAGCACCCTAAGGTCATTCCAGGGATCTATAGAGTGTCCATCTGGCCAGGCAGTGGAAAGGATCCAATTATTGGTGAAAAAATCATCTGGGTTAATAGCCTCTATCCGGTTTTATTGTGGAAATGACCTCGAAAATTACTTTACAATAGGTGAAGCAAGTCTTTTCGAGCATGAATTAATATCTCTGAATAAAAATGAAGCAACTAAAGGCAAAGACTATGAGGTTATTAACACAAATGTGCCAAGCTCGAATGCCTCATATGATGAAATCACCTCCGTAACAGTCTCCACAGCTGATTACTTGAATTTGAATTCAATATTAATATCACAAACAAACCTTCCAATTTCCTTGTTCCAGGTTTCTCAAAAGACGGGCAGCCCTACCGGTAACCAGGAGTCTACAATGAATGGATTGCGCTTCGTCTCAGACAGATATCCCCCAGATAGCCAAAGAAGGAAGATTTGGAGTAATGGGGTTCTTACAAAAGTATGTCTAGATGTTACGCCCGGTGGATTAATTAATAATATTGGATTTGGATTTAGGTACCCATTCCAGCCAACTTCGAGAAAGAATATCAGCACTTACTATGGGTTTTCCTCTGAAGGAAATGGAGAACTAGACGTTGACTCTAAGGCGTTCACCTGTCCAGGAATGCTTCATTCTCCGCGTGCACAACTGCTTTTCAGGAAGCAAACTGAAGAAATTATAATGACAGGAGAGCTTCAATCAAGAAGCAAAAAAACCATGCTAAGATCGATCAACTTCAGATGTCCAGAAAAGAGTGTGATAAATAGAGTGGAGGTTTCGTGGCAATTAATTAGAGGAATGCAATATTTGTCAAAACCTGACGAGGAAAGCGGCAATGGCAGTGACAAGGGTCCACTTGGCTCAGTTGGAGCTATGAGGTTCTTTTGTAGCGACGGAAAGTCAGTGTTTAAGGTCGGATCCGATGCTACTCCAACGCATACCAAAAGCAATATGGAAATCAATGAAGTGATGCTAGGCTATAAAGATCTAAATAGCGATGAGATTGCAGCGGTTAGGCGCGAGCTGTCGAAGGAAAACACTATACAAGTTACGGAGGAGCTTTTGCGATCTCTTCCAGGAGATCCTGTTGCCGTCAAGCTTGTCCACGAATCGCGGCCGCTATCAAAAGTGCAGCTGGACGTTGAAGGAGTTAGGTCATATGGATCCGCAGTAGAAGCCCTGAACTCATTAAAAATTAGGAGAAAGCCAACAACATATAAATCAAGGATTTGGAGAGGTGGGAAATGGACTGGGGTTTGTATTGGTCTCCTAAACCTTGGAGGTGGAATCCTCAAGAATCACGAATTCAGCATTGTCTCATTTGGCTCATACTTTGAAAATCCCCCTCCACTCGCTGCTCTATCCTACAAGGGATATATACAAACTGGGATTCCACAAGTGCATGAAAATAAGGTTGTATCCACATGTGATCTAACAGATCCACCCTCATTTGGACTCAAGTATCCGGGTTATTCTGCGGCATTCCTTTGTCCAAACGGGACGCATATAGAAAGAATCGGTTACAGTACATTTGAAAAACACAGTAAAGAGGGCTTTGAAATGCTTGGCAACGGCACAGTCACCCTCCCACACCCATTCAGGGAACAAAAGCACATTGGCCCTCTTGGACAGATTACTGCAATTCAGCTTTTCTGTAGTGACGGCATATCAACTGTTAACATTGGCCAGCCGTCCAGGACAGTTTCTATTAGCAAGCCTGGTGAGATCGGAGCAATTAAGATCGGCTACGTAAGACCTAACTCAAGTCTACTGGACAAAAATGTGTCTCTGAAAACCCTACTTATGCCCGCAAGCATTGAAATCACCTCAAGGAACGGGAGGCAAAAACTAATCAAGTATTCCAACCCTAACTTCCCTGATTACACACAAAAGGTCTCTACTTGGGAGGGAGAAGATTTGCAAGCCGTATGTGTGGACTTCGCCATACTAGACGACAAAAGAGGCTCAAAAGAGAGTTACGACCAACTGAAATGGACAGGAAGCACACGCAAATATCCGGAAAAACACATCATTATGAGTATCGGGTTTGCATTCAAGCGACGGACTGTAAGAAGATCCAGAAGAACCCCCAATGCTCCCAAAACTGTTAAAGTTGAAGAGAACATCCCAAAGGTCCAGCTGAAAACCAACAAGTCGGTAAAAGGCATGCCCCATCGCAAGGGAAAATACAGCTGATTGTCACCTCAACAAGAGTTAAGTCAAACCAAGGCAGAAAATTGGTACTTCCTATCGACCTATACGCATTACCCATCCACTTTCTTTTTTATATTTATTTTTCGTGATTTGCGCGCCAAACTTGTTTCGCTCTACTTAATGGTTTGTCGTAGCCATTAGTATTTGTCTATGCTTAGCGCTGTTTCTATTAATTACGATACCTCTGTATATTTGAAATTAAGGTAGTTACCGCTGAAATAGCATATGAATTATGTCGAGACATAACGTTAATTTTGCTCTTTACTCTCCTAGTTTTTTTCCAAACCAATATATTCCAAAAACTAAGTTTCTATGAAGTCCCTTTTCTTACTTGCTTTATTTGCCTTATTAAAGGTGGTCTATGTGAGTGGAAATCAAGGCTCCCTCACAATTTCATCGCCATGCAACGGTGAAATCGTATTTACATTACCATTGAACCACAAGTTCGAGAGATCTGACATAATTCTTAGTGGAAAATGCAACAATGGAGTTCTTTTCACAGCATTAGCACTCGATTCTGGAGTCATTGTTGGTTCAGTTCTCCCTGAGAAGTTAGGATCTATTACTGTGATCGAGAGCACCCCAATCTATACAATTAGCACCGGCAGAACATTTGAGTTCCTTTACAGAATGATCGACTTGATTACGGACGCCCCATTAAACATCAGTGTTATGAAGTACATATATAATGCAGGATCATCCTCCAAATCATTGGAAACTGTTATGCTGCGTGAGATCTCTTCTGAGGAGTGTTCATTCCCACCGATTGACCTCAGTGACTCAGATCTCTGTACTTTGCATCTTATGATGAAAAAGGTATCCAACAGCCCAGATTCCAAGAAATCTAAGGTTTCAACATTGCATCTTGCAGAACTAGAAATGTCATCATATTGCTTAAATGGAAACTCCGCCACATGCACCAGTGAGTTACATGTCAACCAGGATACCCCAGAGGAGGACATAGTTAACCGCTTTACCTGTCTGTTTGGTGAGTTAACAAGATGCGTGTCATCCGATGCAGTTAGTCAAGTCAGTGTGACCTCCAAAGATGATATCGAGACTCCAGTCGCCCTGATTTCTGACATTGGGACTGAGGCACCTGTGGAGGCCATTTCGAGTGTCACCGAGGTTCAGATAGAGGCTGCTTCAGATGTTGATGCTGAGACTCGGAAGGATACAGTTTCAGACGTTGCTTCCGAGGCTCCAGTTAATGCCGTTTCTAAGGATGCAGAGGTGAAGGCTGATCCAGTTGTGCCCACTCTGACAAACCCCGTTCCGTTGTCCGAGAAGGAGAAGAAGGTGAAGGAGAAGAAGGATAAGAAGGATAAGAAGGAGAAACTACGAAAGGAGAAGAAGCTTCAGAAGAAGGAAAAGGCACCCAAAAACAAGGACACAACCTCCGACAAGAAGGTGGCCAAAGAGGAGGCAAAGCGCCTCAAGGAGCAGGAGAGGGAGAAGCGTGAATTGGCCAAGAAGGAGGAGAAGGAAAAGAAATTGTTGGAGAAAGAGAGAAAGAAACGGGAGAAATTAGCATCAAAGAATACTCCAGAGGACGAAAAGCAGAGACAGAAGCTCTTGAAGGAGGAGGAGAAGAAGAGGCAAAAGCAGTTGAAGAAGCAAGAGAAGGAAAAGTTGAAGCTGGAGCAAAAGAAGCAAAAGGAGGAGGAGAAAAAGAATAAGCAGCTGGCTAAGGAGAAGAAACTCCAGGAGAAGGCAGAAAAGAAGGCAGCCAAGTTGAATGAAAAGATGAGGAAGGAAAACGAGGAGAGTGGTAGCTCGTCTTCATCCAACAAGAAGCCCAAGAAGAAAATAGCTGTGGCAATGCCCACCACTACTTCTAGTACTAGCTCAACCACTACCACCACCACCACCACTACCACCGCATCACCAGTATCCAGTCCGGATCAAAGCATAATAACTGAGCCAGTTATTACAAAGGATGTGATCCCCACCGACTTGGATACTACTGAGTACGAGGACATCCCACAATCTGAGGAGGAAGAAATCAACATCTTCAGTGAGGAGCGCCCCGAGGACTTCAACGCCGCTGAAAGCAGGTACCTGACAGACATCGAGGTCATCTCCCTCTCTCCATCAGTTGCTTCAGTGGAGTCCAGCCCCTCTTCCACCACAACCACTACAACAACAACTACTACTACTACTACTACTACTACTACTACTACCACCACCACCACCACCTCCTCCACCTCCTCCACCTCCTCCATCTCCTCCACTACCACCACCTCAACGACCGTTCCCGTCTCTGGTCAAAGGCAGATCAGATATCACAAACCAAGTGAGGTCAAATACACCATTGGTCCATTTGCCACATTATTCGACTTCCAAAAACAGGGACAGCAACGTCCAAGAAAGGAGACCAAGACCACCACCGGGGCGCCAGATGGCCGTAGGTTTGTCATAGAGTCCAAAAATTTGGGTGGGATATCTGACTTAGTAACTTCGCAATCAATAGAGCAGCTTTTGGAAGAATCATCCAAGTCTGACGTCGTTACAATTGTTAGAGACGACTAAATGTATGTAGAATGTATAGAAGCTAGTCTCCTTGTTTGTTCTTTCTAATTTTTTTGCTACAATTTCTACGTCTTTGTCTTTGCGGTTTAGACACGTAACTATATTTGTCCACTAGTTTAAGAGGTAAACAGAGGGTAACTTTACAGCGCCAAATTTGCATTCTCTCGAGTTGAATCCGTAACAACCATTACATTTACTGTTATTTTTTCCTTGGATCATAAATCTTCATTATTCCCACTGAGATTTTGCATTGATCATCAATAAATGAAAGGCTTGTTTGTTACTTTTGTGGTTTTGTTCTTTTCAGAACTGTACTTTGTGTTTTCAACTGAACACGACACTAATTTAATTGGAAAGAATCACGTAAAAACAGGTCTCCAAGCTTACGATGGTAGATTTGGAACTGAAAAGGAAATGAAAAAATGCATTGATTCTGCAGGCAACGATACCCATTCCAAATTCTTTAAAGGTATTGATGTTAAGCCCACTCCCTACTTCCAAAACCAATACTCATCACCGGTACTGAATACAACAGAATGTGGATCTGATGACCTCCACAGAGGCAACGAAACAACCGCTGTATTCAGCCCAACAGAAGACACTATGATGGACGAGATCAAGACTGTTGAGTTATTGATGAACCATACAAGTGATGATTCTGACATAGAGACCATTGTTATTGATATGGCCACAATTACAGAGGTATCTGCTGGAAGCCCAGTCGTTCAGAACAAATACAAGAACATTCATATTTTGAGTGATGATATATTAATGAGCTATCCATATGAGTACCCAAAAGAATCAGATTCCAAATCAGGCTCCAGCTCTGCCTCTGGATCTAGCTCTGGCTCTTCATGCAACTGCTCATCCAAGAAGTCTGGAGATCAGGGTTCATCTTCTTCATGCGACTGCTCCTCCAAGAAGTCCAAGACACCAGAGCAGGGCCCCATTCAACAGACACAGAAACCAGAGGAAGCCGACTCCAGGTCATCCTGCTGCTCATGCGACTGTTCCTCCAAGAAATCCAAGGCACCAAAGCAGAAGTCCGAGGAGGCCGATTCCAAGTCATCCTGCTCTTCTTCCTGCGACTGTTCCTCCAAGAAGTCCAAGGAACCAAAGCAGAAGTCCGAGAAGACCGACTCCAAGTCATCCTGCTGTTCATGCGACTGCTCCTCTAAGAAGTCCGAGAAGTCCGACTCCAAGTCATCCTGCTGCTCATGCAACTGCTCATCCTCCAAAAAGTCTAAGACCAGAAGTTCTTCTAATGACTACTCTGGTTTCCAGATATATGCCAATGTCAATGTCCCGGATGTGGCCCACAACTGTGAATGCAAATCAGTCACTTCCGAAATTGATTGTGGATGTGGATGCACCAATGTTGAAAATCTCTACAACAACACTAGGGAGATAGACCATCTCAAGTTATCTTCGTTGGAGAGTACCCAAACTCAAAAACACAATGGATACACCTTCCTTATTAACTCTGGTCCAAAGGACGACGACTTTGAGGTTTACACAACTACTCGTGCTCCAAAGTTCCAGGAAGATGTTCTTCTGGTAACGGTTCCAACCACTGAACAAAGTATCAGACCCCACGACACCAATGAAACCTCTGCCAACGCAACAGATGTCCCGGCCAACCAGAATGTCACAGAAGAGATGTCCGAGTTATTCAACTCCACCGAAAAGGGCATTCTTATCAGACTTTTGGAGGAGGATCAATTGGTCACTATAGCTGGCGCATATAGAACATCCGACATCGATACCACTACCACTACTACCACTACCACCACCACAACTACCACCACTACCACTACCACCACCACTACTACCACCACCACTACTACCACCACCACTACTACCACCACCACTACTACCACCACTACTACCACCACCACTACCACCACCACTACCACCACCACTACCACCACCAGTACAAGCTACACACCGCCAATCATCATCCCATCTACTACTACCACCACCACCACTACTACCACCCCAGCCCCCACCGTGCCAACGGGGAGGCTCAGGGGATACTTCAGAGGTTCTTATGAAAGCCTTCCATTCTCTCGCGTCTGGAGAGCAACACCAGAGGATTCAAGACCAACTACTTCATCACAGGTCCCAGAAAACACTTCAGTATTAATCACACACTTGCTAAGACCTACTCGCTTACCGAGATTGGTTAGAACTGGGTAAATTCCGGAAGCAATGTATCGTTATATCGTACAGCGTATACCATTACCTCAATTTTAGTGTAGGTTTAGTTCTCTTTGTTAGGAGTGACTAATGTATACCTTTATTTTCCCTCTTAATGTGTAGCGCCAACCTCTTGACATTTAGTGATCAATTTGTCAGATCAGTTTTGCTGCTTGTTGAATCTGTTTTAATGATGCCTCATAGTTTGTTTTCGCTGGTAGTTTATTTTCTGGGTTTATATGGAGTCCCATTTGTCTGCTGCAAACGGAAAAAGCTCAAGAACATTGAAATAGAGAATGTGTCGGGTGTTCTTTCGAGTGATCTATATGGAAGCACTCCATCTTTGGACTTGAGCCAAACCCTCTACGGCTCCTCTCTACTAAATGACAACTATGAATCAAGCAATTCAGAACCCTCTACTCGAGTGATTGATTTTAAAAATGTGGAGTCTTTGTCCCCCACAAATGACATATTTCCACTCCGAAACAAAGAAATAAAAAACTTATATATGAAATCAATAAAGGAGAAGAAAGTCTCTGAAATTAAGAATTTGAACAAGGATATTGCAGAAAACTACCCAAACTCTGGAATCCTATGTCGAAACAGAAATGGTGAGATTATCTCGGAGATAGATATATCCACGGTTGTAAGCAAGCTTGAAAGAATTCACAAAGTGGATCCGCCTTCAATCAAAGAAGAGGAGCTCGACTCTGATAAGCCTCTGGGGAAATTACAACTAAGCGAGTCTGAATTCCTTTCTCAAGATGTTTTGAACAAATTTGGTGAAATTTTTGGAACGTTTTTATCCATCCCAAAGGAGACCAAGGCCGACATCCTGCTCCATATTCACAGGATTTTGGAGGAGGCCATGGAGTCTCTCCCAAACCTACCAGATATATTTTATGGAAATGGGATCCAAATCCTGCTACAGCCATTCAGTGACCTCTCCATCAACCCATCCGAGATTCTCAAAATATTTTCTTCTCTTTTCGACGAGAACTCGGAGAACTTTCTGGTTTTCCTGGATGTGGTTGATTACATTTTGACCTCGACAATTTCGACTTCAAACATAAGCTCACTGGCTGTCTCAAGGCAGCTCAAAGAATCCAATAAAGGGAGCTCAAAGATCCAAGGCAAAGTCAAGCAGCAATCGTCTAACTTTTGGTACAATACAATCTGTCAAACGATTCAAAACATTGAATTACTGTCGTTTGTATATCCTTTCTTGATTCCCCCGTCCTATAAAAAAGTCACAACTCCTATAGAGGTTGTAAACACCCCCAAGACTCCAACTTTGGGAGGCTTCAAAGAATTTCTCGAAAAGGGTCTGCAGGAAAAGAAGACCGAGCTAATCGAGACCAGCAACACTCTGACTCAAGAGCTAATATTCGATGGCTGGAAACAATCATTGAATGAGATGGGGCACAGCATTATCTCAAACTTTGCAAACACCAAGTCTCTTTGCATTAAGTACAACCTAATAAACCCTAAAAAAGATAATATAGATGACATTAGCGAATCCTACCAGATCAGAAAGTTTAAAGGTCTTTTCAAGGACTTTAAAGAGGACGAGGAGCTTACAAAACACGATAAAGTCAACTACTTGAACTCCATCGGCCTGCAAGCCTCCAGTATCAAACTTTCAACTGACGAGAGACAGTCCATCATCACCGCAAGCACGAACTTCCTCCTGGATGTTGCCAATACTCTCTCCGAGATTGACCTTTTGTCTAAATGCTACTTCTTCATCTCAAACTCCAATAGCATTGAAAACAAGACAAGTGCTTTACAAATGGACCCAGTAAGTTTTAAACAGCTTAATGCTTGCAAATAACCCCTTTCACTCTTTTTTAGGAGCTGGGAAATGTTCTAAAGCAGCCGTATTTAATAGAAAAGGTGCCTCTGGGAAGATGGAAGTACATCATCACCTTAATTCCCCCAGAGTTCAAAAAGTCGTGCACGATTGCACTCCATATTCAGTATATTGAATGCTACAATAAGTACAAACAGCTGCATTACACTCTCCAACAGCCGACTGTTGTGGGGAAGATCATTTTGAAATTGAAGGAATCGTCGGATGTTATTGGCGAAAGTGCTGCAAAAACACTAGACACTAGCTTTTCCTGGAAGTCCCTATACCAAGCAGACGCCACATTTACCTATTATTTTTCAATATTAGACCTCAACAGACTGGTTGGGTTCAATCAGATAATTATTAACGTTGTTTCGGTAAGTTGATGCAATGTTCAATCCACGCAAATCCTTATTAATACACTACATTAGAGGTACGAGCCTATTAAAGATATATATTCATTACCTTCTAAAGAGACAAAAAAAACTAAAGCTCTCAAATTCTGGAATTCAGTTAAAGGAACATGGATATTTCGTATCGCCACCTTTGGATTGTTTTCCTTTATAGGGTATATTGACAAAGGTTATACAGTAGAAAAATGCTTATATATACCAAAAGCAAAAAAAGGAGAACCAGAGCCGACCATTATCTGGTAGTAATAAATTGGAATTCACCTGAATTATTAGAATATTCAATTAAACACTATTTTGCTGGGTGTCTCATGCACTGTTTCACTGTCTTGTTCAAATCCAACAAGTTTAAACGAGCAATATGTTTTTCCAAACAAAATCCTTTGGTTTAAATGGTTTTGTATAGAATATTAGCCAAAGTAGTCCAAAAATGTTCCTCCAAATGTCTTCGTTTCCTAACCTAGATCTTATGTGATTAGCACACCATATAATGAAAACTGGCGAGTCCATGAATTCTTTCTGATCAAGTGTTCTAACCGGGACAATTTGTCTGATCAACCTTTTAATGTAAGAGCAGCTAACCTTGCTGTCTTCATATAAAATCCCATGCAGATCTTCCCAATGCTCCATCTTCCTTGGGTCAATTAGCCCCTGTTTCTCCATACTTTCTAATCTTCTCCCTCTGACCTTAATGATTGGAACATTCAAGATTGCAAATAATCTCCTCAAATCACTGAGTACAAATTTGTAAACTTTGAGTTGACTCCTAGTACACTCTGGAGATGAATCCATAAAATCATAATCCTTGGAGACCAAATAAAACTGCTGAACGCCTGCAGACGGATGTATGGACTTCACCTCCTTCCTTTGGGGAACGAAGCTGCTTAAACACTTATTCATATCCGAGTACCACCTTGGATCATCCAAGTCATTCCCCTCAATCTCAATAATCTTGTACATTTCAATGTTGTTGTTTTTAATCTTTGCCTCCAACTCTTTAATTCGGAGGGTATGATCTATCCCAGAGTCGTCACCCTTGAGCTTCAAAATATCTGAATGCGAGATTGAATTAACTTTGTGAAGATCTGCTAGTTTTCTAACATTCTTAGGAATCAAAACTCCTGTCTCATCTGAGTATTTAACCTCTGTCTCAGCTATTAATCCTGCCACGTGAATTATTCTGGCCTTGATTTTCTCTCTATCTTCCCTCAATAACCTTGCCATACTAGTTAAAAAGTTCCTATTACCCACTGAATCTGAAATGTTGATTTTGCTATCTATTCTAATTAGCTCCTGGTTTATCTTGAAAATCTTTTCTTTTAACTCCTTATATTCCTTATTTCTGCTTTCATCGTGTCTTGGCTTCTTCTCTTTGTCATTCTCCCTCTCCCAAGTTGTGTCAATATAATTAAAATCTAACATTTCTTTAGAGGTATCTTCAGAAGGACCCAAACTCTTAGGCCTCTTTATTTTATTGGTAATTGGTCTAGCCTCCGGAATAATGTATTGATCCTTCTTCACCTCATGTCTATTTTCCCTGGGACTTGTATCGTCCAGAACTATTCTCCTCGTAGGCGGAGAGTATTTCCTGAAGGACTTTATAGAATCCTCCTCTGACTCAAATTGATCGGCCTTGTGATAATCAATGAAGCGATAGAATTTTGTTTTAAACAAATTCCCAGAAGGGATTGAAAAGATTGGTATAATCTTTAACCAAATCTCCTCAATATCCGAATACTGAATACCTGTGAACTTATAATTTAATAGTGAGTATGCTGAATGAATGTACGAATCCTTAATATTGATATTTGGATGCATCCTCATGATAATTTCACAACAAAATGGAATGGACACCTGGATTTCCAAGTGCAAATTAAACAATTCCCTCGAGTAAACTGCCAAATCAAAGCCCTTATCTGTCAAATTAGAACATTCCTTGGTGTCTTGGAAGATGGCCTTTACTGAATTATGAACTCTTGGTGGATACTCTCCTGAGTCTTTGTCTATCGGCTCATTATCAATTAGATGATACAAATGTCTGGCTGATTTTGAAAAGATAATCCCAGTTTGAAACTTTAGTGAATCATACATATTGCTTCTGAAAACAGTTGGCTTGTAGAGAGGTGTAAAGCCACTCTTTACAAATTTTGCTGGAATATCATGGATTTTGTGGCCAATAAAATTGGACAATGAATTAACATAGCCTTCTATTTTTTCCTTTTCAATTGTAAGATTGTATCTCAGCTTTTCAAGCTTGGTTAAGTTGATCTCTATGGAGTCGAAGTTTGCCAAGCTGAAGTCATAGTTATAGTGATGAAGGTAGTTAATGCTAGGTAGTCCATTACTTTGGCTGGGAAGGTTTATGTTGCCATTGCTAGACAAATTTGAAGCTGTTCTTGCTTTTCTCAGAATGTCATTCATTATCTCAATTTCATTGGTTACTTGGGCTATTTCTAAGGTTAACTGAGTGGCTCTGTTTATTAATATTACTTTTGCCTGTTTGTTACTAATCCTGCTATACATTTGGGTGGACCAGTTCCAACAGTTTTTCAATTTTCCAAAATCACTTGGTAATTTTAATGCTCTATATAGTAGGTGATTTAAAGAGGATCTTGGAACAAGGGAGTTATTGTTTGGGTAGTCACTAAAGATTATTTGATATATATCTTCACTGTCCAATACTATTCCAAGCTCAAGACATAAAGCAACAATTATTCCCTCATAGAGTGTAACTAAATCGTACTTGCTTGTAGAGAAAATGGTGGACTTTAGGGTTTTCTTTGGGTAGAATGGCAGACTTGCTCTGATTGCCGTTTCCGAACAAATGTCCGAAGCTTCCGAAAAATTCTCCAAGGAAAAGACAAAAAACATTGCAGAAATCAAGATGCTAGCACATGACTCCCCAGAATCGTTCACTAAAGCGAATATGGCCTCGCAAGCATTAAGGATGTGCAGTTTGTAGCCCTTTCTTTTTGATATTGAGATAACTAGTGAAGGCAAATGCCTATGTTGATCATGGAGCCAAGAACACGGACCAGTAATCCAGTTTGAGACATCATTGGGAATTAGATTGGATGGAGGGGGAATGTAGTATGTGTGAAGCACTGTTCTAGAAGAGACAATTTCATTTGTATTGCTGCCAAGGTGCTTGTCAGATGTCCAGTGTGGAGATCTTTTGAATTCTAAAGGAATAACTAATAAATTCCCATCTTCGTTTGCATGGGAGTCCTCAGAGTACATGATATAGTCAAATACACTTGTGAAGTTATGTCTATTTCTTCTATATTTCGGATAGCTCAGTCTCAACTCATTGTTTTTTGGTAATTCTTTGTGTTTGCTAAAGCTGGTTTCAAAGCGGTTCCTTCTCAACTCCTTGTAAATAGCATTCTCGCTCTCTTCAATAAAGATGTCACTATCTCCTTTGTAAATGATGTCAGCGACATCTTTGGATGTGATTTCAGTTTCTGGAAAATGGATTGAATTGAGTTTCAACACAGTTTCAACGTAATTTAGGATCTTGGTTGCCTTCATGGTCAAGAATGAATCTGAAAAGTTGAGCGTCCTGGTAATGAATTTAATCTTTTCAGTAGCTGCCTTCTTTATCGTGTCACAAAGCTTTATGGCAGAGGATTTTTTGATTTCCATCAATTGTCTAAACACAAGAGGACAAAAATTCCACCTCTGAGAAATGAACCACATTGCTGTGCACGCTATGTCCAATGGGATTTTGGGCACATTCTTGGTATTTATTGAAACATTTTGAATAGTTTCCACCATTTCTAGTTGTTTTTTAGTTAGACCAAGGCATTTTGGGTTGTCCATGTGATGGTAATATGTATATAGGTACTGCTGGGTATTGCAATTCATAAATGGAGCAGCTTTAACATCAAAACTGAAGATCATACCGGAGAGATTCACGTCCATTTCGCTATTGGAGTCTTTGTCATCTTGATATGGTAGATCCCTAAGTTTGGGCTTGGTACTGCTTATTCCTTTATGTGGATCCAAAGTTGTACTGTATATCATCCCTTTGGTAGAAACAGGGATTTCTGGCAGGCCAGAAAAGCTGTTAATAGCTTCCATAGAGGTTTTAACATAATCCTCAAGATCCATATACCTGGTAGAGTTTCCAATCAAAAGGCTCAGCTCGGAGTTGGTAGAAATACTGCTCCTAACTCTACAGCAAATTTCATATGCAATACTATGTCCATGCTTGACATTTGGGCTTGTGATGAATGGAAGGAATAGGGCAGGGATTTCATCAGTAAGTGCTTCCTCACAGCCATCAAAATTTTGAATAACTGATTCGCTAATATGCCTTAAGCTCTGAGAGTATTCAACCGTATTTTCCGAGCTAGGAATTTTATTCTCTGAGAGTACCTGAGAAATTATTGAATATAATAAAAGTGAGAACTTTTTCTGGTCAACTATTGATTTTTCAGAGGAGCGACTTATATCTTCCGATTCGCTTTCTATGTGATTGAAATTGCAGTGAACTTCATCCGACAATAGAGACTGAATACAGATACAAGCAAAAATCAAAAACTTCCAGCTTATTATTAGCATCGTCCATTCCATTGATATATTTTTTCGAAGTTATTTCCCTAGTTTCAAGAGCTGACATGTCAGAAAAAAAGCTCCAAGGTTTCCCGCCAAACTGGATAGATGAATTACATGCTAGTTGGAAAGCAGAAACATTAAACAAGAGAAAAATATGAGATTTAAGCGCAGCTATTTCAACTATTTATGAGTGTTTGGGTCTCCTCAGAACTTGATGGGATATAGAAAACTCGTTTGTCGTGATCTTCAAAGTACTCATCAGAACGTATCCATGGGAACAGGCAATTTACGAATCTTGGACACAAGGTGGAAAGTCTGAATTTCCTCTTCTCATTGGCTTTTGGCTCACTCTGGCTATCCAGCTGGCAATTATCTGGGATAATTTGGCCGGAAAGGTGATCAGAGAGGCTTTCGGTTTTTAAGACTGAGTCGATTTGGCCCTCTTCTTTAATATCTTCAGGTAGATAAAAGTTATTGGATGCAGTTATGTCTGTTGACAAAGGAGGGGTAATGCATATTTCCATGCATCCTTGAGTATCACTTGATGAGAGTAGTGATTCCTCCTCGGAGTTATGACTGATTACCTGGCTAATATCGTATTCTTTAGAAACAGCGATGCTGTCGTCTGTGTGATTGGAGTGAAAGTGGTTTTCTGATGGATAATCTTCGTAGATTCTTTCCAAAGAAGTATTGTTTTTTTGATTACTGAAGCTGATCTCTGAGAAATCATCAACGAAACTATCAATTTTGGGAAATGTGGGGTCGTTATAATCAATGTTTGATTCTATAGGCTCGTCTTTGAGGCAAGTTTCGGGGGGATTGCTATCAGAAAATGCGAATTCATTGCTTAGATTTGCATTTTGGGAGACGAAGCTGATGTCCTCCGGCTCAAATATCGGATTCGAGGAGAGCTGACTTCCAGAAAGAGTTGTAATTTCTGAGTAGTTTGCAATTTGATTGGTCTCGCTATTCTTGAGCCCCGGAGGTTTGACTTGAACATATGGTTCTGATCTGTAAGTTAAGATATTCAATTCCTCTGATGGGTGGTTGGTCGAGTACATTTGTCGCTCAGTATTTATCTGGAGGTAACTTTGATGCTCTGGCGAGAAGTAATTCTGATACTGGTTTTCATGTCCGTTCATTCTAAAGCTTTGTAGTGGGGAAGCACTGGCGTACATGTACTGGAGGTCATTGTAGTTTGCCCCATAAATTTGCCTGTAGGAGGCTAGCGGGGTCCTGGATATATTCTGGGCATTGTTACCTATGCTCGTGCTTCTAACAAATACTTTTGGGGTCCCCAAACCGTTTTTATTTGGAATCACAGGCCTTAAATTAAACCTGAACTGAGGATCTACAAATTAGGATTCAGTAATCCGGTTAATTGTCCGATCTGTTAAAATTTTAAATAAACCTACCCATATGATATTGCACAAAATTCCTTTTACTTAGAGGTATTGAGAATCAATTGAGTAAAATAACTCATGGAACATCTTTTGAAGACTGTGAATGTAAATTCAGATCTTCGCGCCAAAACTCGTGCATGTATATATAAGGCAAATTTTTAAATAATACAGAATTTGCTCTAATTATACTAATTTTATTAATATATACTATTTAAACTACATATGGTTCTATAATATGTTTTCAAACTCTTCCTGAGCTACTTCTAGTCCAAAATTGTTGAATTCTTCACTTTCGGAGGTTTTCTCAACAGTGGGGACAATTAGCTGTGGCTCCAAAAGACTGTCCTCTTGGAAACTTGTACTTGGGAGGTCTTGGAGCACATTTTGAGCAGTCTGGATCTCCTTAGGCGACGGGAGCTCTTTTTGTGAGAAGATTCCCTCCACTGGGAATTCGGAGGTACTTGGATCTATGTTTGATTCTTTTGCTTTCTTCCTAATTTCTCTCCTCTTTTTGATTTTTTCCTCCTGTTGCTTTTCAAGCCTTTTCCTCATGTGCATAGTTAGGAGTTGCTCTGCCTGCTCTTTGTTTCTCTGCTTCTCCAGGATTTGCTTGACTAAGCCCCCTTCTTTGACTTGCAGCTTTCTTTTCCTGGGAGGGTCCCCTATATTGATCATTGGTGAAGAAGAAACTCGACCACCCCTAGTATAGTAGTTCTTGGCAGCATAACAAAAGCTACGAAGAGTTTCGTATTGATTAACCCCGGCGATCTTTAAGTCCACTTCATCGTCATATTGGAACATATCCCACAATGCTCTTAGACACTTTCTATACATGGATGACTGATGCCTTCCTGCAACGTAATATTCGGGCTTTTTCATAGGAATTCCAATAATAGGTGCTCCCATCTCCCCTTTTCTTTCAATTATATAGTTCTGGAGGGCATAGATATGTGCCCACTCTTGTTTGCTTTGAGCATAGTTGGGGTAAATGTCATCAGATACTTCTTCACAAAAATCGGAAATCTCGGAAAAATCAATATTTGACCATTTGCTAGAGCTTTCTCTCTGAATGACTCTTTTCCTGTGCTCTTTAATCAGGTCCTCACAGTTCTCTACAAAGTCATCCCAGTTACCTCCAGCTTCATACTGATCGAAGATGGATTTTGTTAAAGGGGGAATCAATGAATTGGGCTTTGATGACTCCCGAATTAAGCTCTCCATTTCTTTGTTAAAATAGTATATAGTTCCCGCCTCGGTGCAAAATCCTCTAACTATGCTGTACTCCTCCTCTTGGTATGAGTGAATTGCAATTATTATGCCCCCACCAACTCCATGGTGCATTCTTGGAAAGTTGTTTATCACGTTCGTGCATAACCTTATATATGACTTCAGGCTGACACTTCCGAACAAGTTTTCTTCCGGCTCACTCTGAAGAAACGTTGTGATGTGCTTCTTTGCTATTCTCGGACTTGGGAGGCCAGCAATTCCATTCGACCATTTCCCCTTACCTCCTCTCTTCCCCTGATGGTAGTACATAGAGTGATATTGATCCATGGACATGTCGGTGATTGAGATTAAATATGATTCATCCGATTTATCATCTTTCGAAGGAAGCTCTCTGACTTCATTCGAAGATACTACCACTAGAAGCCCTAGGAAAAGTACAAGTTCTACAAGCCTTGCAACGACCATTCTTTCAGTATGTATCAGAGTTCAATTCAAAGAATCAAACATCTCCAGACCACAAAAGCCCTAATCTTACGAGAAAGGGCAGCTCTGAAGCAAATTTGAGCGAACAAATGCCCTCATTATTAGATCCGGAGTTTGGCGCGCAATCGTGAAACTAGGTGTTTTCAATGCATAACTAGTTATAGTGACCGGTATAGGCTTTTCACAGCTAATCCCTGCATTTAGATGAACAATTAGAGAAATTTTTAACACTTAGTGACATTTATGTGGATTACTCAGCTCAGCGAGCAAAACACACACACTCTACGTGGTAGTCCGACGGGGATCACAGCTTCACCAATGTAAAATGGTGATTGGCTCCTGGTGCCGAGAATAGTTGGATACGCCCGAGTGATTGGCCTTGTTGGGTGCATTTCTTGGTTTTTTGGGGGAGATTTAATGCTAATTTGTGAGTGCTTAATTAAAAGCGCCCCTCCCCTCTTGATTCCAAGATTTGGATCGCCCCTCAATTGGCTCTTCCTTCCCCTCCCTTGGCATCTGAAATATAGGAAGGTGAATATTCTGATTTAGCATTTAAAACATTAATATTCAGGATGAGTAGCAATAATGATGGTAAGTTTTGAGTCCTGTGATTTCTCCGGCCTAATCCTTTGGTAGTGAATCTGGTGGTGGCTAAGTTTAGCTTTGACGATCCAAAAAGCATTAAAAAGAAGTCTTCTGTTGAGATGGGGGACAGCAGTCTAGGTGCGGTTGGGAGCAACTTAGAGCTGAGTAGCAACAGGGGCGGCGGAGATCAGTCTTCTTATGATGCAAAAGGCGGATCCAGCGCAGCAGCAGTGAGATGCTCAGTTACAGATCATTCTATGGATATGTCAATAAACATTAATCTCGGGATGAACGTTTCAAAACAGGTTACATTGGTCGCAAAGAACTTATCTGTGGAGCTCACAAAGCGTGACAAGTTCTTCCGCAAGAAGACCACTACAATTCTAAAGAATGTCAACTTTATGGCTTCGCCTGGCCAGCTAATTGGAATCATGGGACCTTCAGGCTCGGGCAAGTCAACACTTCTAAACACTCTTTCTGGAAGACTCAAAGGCAAGGAGTATAATATCAAGGGTTGTGTCGCTGTCAACGGGTTTACAGACATAGATTTGGGATATTTGACTCGAATGGTGGTCCAGGAGGATTACTTGCTTCCCTATCTCACAATTAAGGAAACAATGGATATAGTTGCTGGATTGAGACTCCCACATTACTCCAAAAAAGACCGTGAGGAAAAAATCATTGAGATTCTTGACATTATGGGGCTCCGACACGTCCAGGATACTTATGTGGGTGGGATTTCTAAGAAGGGAATTTCTGGAGGAGAGATGAAGAGACTCAGCGTTGCTTTAGAGCTCATTCAAAATCCTCCAATCTTATTTTTGGATGAGCCTACAACAGGGCTAGATGCCGCTAGGGCGCACGACTTGCTCTCATATCTCTCTTCTTTGGCTCACACTACAGGTATCATTATTATCTGCTCCATACACACCCCGAGGTCTCAAACCTTTGCATTGTTCGACAAGATAGTCTTGCTAAGTAAGGGATTTGTTCTTGGACAAGGATCTCCAATGGACATAGTCACCTTCTTTAATGATGTGGTCACACCTTTCCCAGATAACTATAATCCTGCAGACTTCATTATTGATGCAACGTCTCTTGTGGAGCTGGTGCACAAGAAGGTCATCTCGGCCTCGATTTATGTACCCAAGGACGCAACTATTAAGGAGATTGAAATTGCTGAGCACAATTTAGATGGCGAAGAGCCCCTGTACGAGTTTGAGAAGTCGGTGTCGAGGGATGATATTTCGATGAAGCTCTTCGGACTGGAGATTCCCTCTATTGACTCCTTGGACGAGTTCCACAGGATATATGAGCAGTCCGTATACGGGGAGAATGTTAGAAAGGCGATTGACAACCACTTGAGATGTGTGGATACAAGCAACCCCCAGGCTCTGTTTGAGAATTATGGAAGTATTGATTCGGCGAATATGAAGATCCTCCCCACACAGACAGTTTGCCAGAAGATTGCAAGGCTGTCTCCGATCCCAGGTCCCATACGTTTCTGTAGGGAGGTTAAATATCTTACTAGGAGAGTGCTTCTCAACACTTGGAGAGACCCCAATGTTACTATCGGACTTTTGCTTGTAAACACGATAATGGCCATCATTATGGGAGGAGTCTTCTTCTCGCTCCCAAGAGCCGGAGCCAATGACAATGATACTGCTCAAAACGCGAGAAACATTCTGGGATTAATATTCTTTGTCGCGACGAGTATTTCATTCTTTTCAATCAAAGGTCTTGTGGTAACTGTTGATGAGCGTTTTGTTATGAATAAGGAGACCTTTTCAAAGATGTACACCCCACTCTCATACTATATTTCGAGGATGATAGCGGACTTCCCGGTTCAGCACATTCAGACCCTGGTCTACTCAACGATCGTCTACTTTATGACTGGAGCTTATGATAAAGATTTCAAGATGTCTTTGGCTAACCAGTTTGGACTCTGGACTGCTGCCACCCAGGCAGGCGTATTTCTTGCATATTCTTTCTCTTACGTGCTCTCTTCCTTCAGCACTAGCAGAAGCACTGTGTTCCAAATTTTCCCCATGTTCAACTTGGTCTTTGCTTTGCTTGCGGGTTACTTCGTCACATTTGACCAAATTCCTATCTGGATCAGGTGGATTGGATGGATTTCCACCGTAAGATATGTCTACACTGGCATGATTTTGTCCGTCTTCATTCCGGGAGAGAAGTTTTCAAAGGTAACCACGGACTACTTTTTAGACCAGTTCAATATCTGGACCACCAACATTTGGATGAATGTGTTGGTCGCTATTTCTTTGGGATTCGCATTCAGAATAGTTGGCTACTTTTTCACAGCATTCGCCTTGAGGAACTACAAGATTGCGAGCTAGTCTTTTGGACAAGCTCATCATTGTATAATTGCTCTTGGAAGCTCTGGCCATATTAATTCAAGCTTGGATAGGCATGCTCCTATCGTTTTGTGAATATGGATAATAGGTTAGTATTTCTCTTATAAACAAAGCCTTCTGCTCTCGTTTTCTAGTTAATTAGGGTTTGGAGTTGAAGCTTGGTAGATTCCCAAAATGTACTAGTAAATTCTGATTTGCCTAGCAGGAGGTGTCTAAGTCTCATTTCAACACATGAGAGGGGGTGGGGGAGGATTTAACTACTGGTCTAGTTTTCCTATGGTCGAACAAATCTGAAAGTGTAAGTAATTAGTGATTATTGCTAGCTATCTGCACTAAATGTACTAATGTTCGACAAGTAGAGACACGTGAGCATAAGATCCCCCTGGCTATTCGAGTCCAATAGATTCGGCAGAAAGCTCCATGTCATCAACGGACTCGGCCAAATGGTTAGCAGTGGGCTCTGAGTTGGGGGACTTTTCGATCTTCTTTCCGCTAAGAATCTTTTTGACGGTACTGCTTGGCATTGTAGCAGGCTCAGGCTCAAGATCTTTGCTTGACCAACCAAGAATGACCCTCCTCTTTGTTTTCCCAAATCCTTGGTCATAAAGGTACCTATAAGCTTTACTAGTGGAGGAATGAATTGCCTTGATCCCTGAAACAATTCCAGGAAATGCGGATGCTCGATCAAGATTAGAAATGACCGAAGTGTCGGTATATATGGTTCTCAGGATGTTTTCAACTTGTAGGACCTCTTGGTTGTTGACCTCTTGGTTAGTGGAGTCCCCTCCAACAGTGTTCATCACCTCGTTCCACCACATTTTGAACCCGGTGCTCATGGTCATCATTCCGCTGCTAAAGCTTCCACTTTCAGGGAAGACTGATCTGGTGCTCTGCTCAGAGAATAAGTTCTTAATGAAGTCTATTATTCTGACCAAGTCGTTGTCAGTTTGTGGACAAGTTAAGTGCTCCTCAGCGACCTCGAGGGTGGATCTCATATATCCAAAGTTAATGAATTTAATATTGGAGGGAGACAGCTGAGTCAGTATATTCAGGTTTTCTTCAATCTTTCTGGAGGACCAGCTCCAAACAATGCGATCAAGGTAGATACTTCTCGTATTTAGGTCACAGTGGAGAACCCGGCCTGCAATAGAGTGGTGCTGCAGAGTCAGTATCGCGGCAACTACAGTGTGAATCAGGGAAAACTGAGCCTCCAATCGTAGAGAGATTCTGGCCTTGTAGTCTAGATCTCCGGCCTTCGAGCTTTTAAGCCAGTTAAGAAGAGTGCTGCTTTTGAAGAACTTGATAACATCTCTGAGAGAGGGGCCGATAATTCGCTCGTGGATGAGGACTCCCCCCAGGTACGAATTGCTCTCGTGAAGTTGCTGGTTAAGGCTCTCATTGGTCCCGAAGCAGACAACTGGAGGTATCATAAACTCTGTCCCGACGCCGTAGGTAGCCGATGGCTTGGTGGGGAACTGCTGGTTTGCGAGTAATGTCATATAAAACATTTCCCTGGTTTTTGTTTTTCTCGTCGAGACTTTAAGCATGATGTTTTCCGGGACGTTTCTTGGAACCGACTTATGCTCACTTTTCCCAGGGTGAATGTAGTAGAACCCCTCCCCGATGCTAGTGTACATAAGAGCACAGTTCACAGAGGGGAAGACATTTTTGGCTTGGTGTGCCAGTCCAAACAATGCTGTGGACGATTGTTTAAGCTGGTGGGGAATAGGCGATACCGGATTTCCTACATCATTTGAAATGATTAGTCCATACATTGGTCTCACAGCGAGAATAGCATTGGTCAGATATCCGTTTGTTGCGGGCTGAAGCCTGATATTGTAGACGATTTCATCCGTTGCCGAGACTTTGTACCTTGGAATTTGCTCAAGCTGAAGGTGTTCTAATACGTTTTGTTCAAATTCGATATCGCACTTAATGAATTTGAACGGCAGGGACCAGCAGAGAGCAGCTAGCAGGTTTTTTTCGGAGTCGTACTCCAAGATGTTTGCTTGATTGACTTGGTACCCAAACGAGTACCTTGCTAAAGCTAGTATGCTGTAGAGCAGAAAGGTCCGCTTCATTTTTCGATCCTTTTCTTGTTTGTGACTCTGAGTTTGCTGGAATTAAATCTACCCTGTTGAGACAGACTTGTTTCAACAATAGGGGGGGTAGGTAGGTAGGTGCTTTCTTATTATTAGCTTTCAAGGGAGCAGACCTGCCGAATTCAGTCTGAAGGAGAACTCTCCAGATTCAAATGAATTCAGATATCTAAAAAAATCAAAAGCTCAATTTCAGCCCGTAAGTATGCACACAGTGACAAATCTATTGCAAAATTTTCCAAACACACTAGCTCTTATTTTCCGAGTGATAATATTTGGAGGCAATTTTATTTGTTACCCTTTGCTCGGAGTCTCTGGAAAACTCTTTTGTAAAAAAAAAACATAAAACACAAAACCCTACAACCAAACCGGAAATCAACAAAATTAAAAAAAAGCAAACCCACCAGATACTGGGACTTATTATTGCTTAATTATTTCTGTCTCAGGATTTGTTGGGAAATTTATTGCATGACTTGCGCGCCAAATGATCTAAAAAGAATAAGGCTGTGCATGACAAAGTATGGGGAGCGATCAATTTAAAAAAAATATATATATATATATGTAAGATCAGTGTTTGTCTTGAAAAGGGACAGAATTTAAACATTTTCTGATCGTGATGCAACAGGGCATACCAGCATAGGCTAATGATGAAGTTGGTCAAGATAGCTTTGGAATTAGTGCTTTGTTTGGTTCTCATAGCTTGGAAGCCGAAGGAGGTGGATGCTGCAAGGTTTTGGAAGCCAATTTTTGGCTCAAAATACAAGGTTCAGGGGGAGGTGGAGGAGAATGCGTCTGGGACTCTGATTCTGTAAGTCTTGAGATTTTTTTTTGTGCTGGAGCCGAGATAATGACTTTCAGGGATTACTGCTCAGTGTTAACTCCGAATCAGATAAAACTGTCTAATCTGTTCATAATCGTCTCGAAGAGGTTTTCTTTTAGCGGTAAGTCAATGGCTGTTTGGGATGTCTTGAGGCTCTTATTCCCGACGTTTGGGTTGCGAGCTTGGCCCCTCTAACGAAAGAGGCTCGAACTCATCAATAACTGCTTTAAACTCACAGGAATATCCTTGCTGGACGCGTGTTACGTGGTATACGTTCTGAGAGATGGCTACTTTTCTGGATGCGACACCGCACTGGATCTCACGATTAAGGAGGAACGGATCAGGGCGAACCGAGCTGAGATCTGCAGTGAGGTGCTTATGACCGCCAAGGACGACCCAGACATCAAAGATTTGGTTCGTGAGGCCCATCCTGATGACGTCCACAATGTTATTGAGAAGGTCGAGTCAGTCATCAAAATGGGGACCGACAATTCCGGAGGGGAGTCTTGTGCCATGCTTTCAAATGAGGAGCTCTCCATAGCTAACGCACTTGTGGTTTTACTCATTGACGAGGGCTATAGGATAAGCAGAGCAAGAGCGTGTACGGTTGTGTTGTCTCTGAAGGAGGGGTCTCTGGAGGACTGTGCCAAATCGCTGAGATCAGCTTTAAGAGGACATATTGAATACGTCAAGGCCGAGCAATTCTGCCGACAGATCGCCGAGTTCGCCACCAAAAAGACCCCTCTCCTCTCAGACGTGCCCAAAAAGGGCCAGATTTTCCCGTTGGATCGGGTAAACCCCAACTTGAAGCAGAAGGTAGAGGTAAACGAGGCCATCTTGGTTGCGCTTGCTATAGACAATAGGTGTCACCTGGACGAGCTGGACATTAGACAGATTTTGTTCACGGACTACCCGTCGACAAGCATTGTAGTCGACAGAAGACAGCTGTTCGACCGGTTTCTCATCTTCTATAACAGAAACAAGCTGGGCAAGATGGGCAAGCGGTGGTTCAAGGATGGAGTTTTGAACGGAGTGGAGGAGGAAGAGAGCAACACTCCCCTGGGGCCCAAGATGGAGCTTGTAAACCTGACAAACCAGCAGGCCCTTCAGACGCTCTACTCCACTTACAGGAGTTTGATCGGGTCGTTCAAAGAAACCCAAAAGTTTGTTCAGGACATCATTTATCAGAGGGGAAATGTCCCAGAAAGCCTGAAGCGACGCTTCTACTTGCAGATTCAGTTTGTCAAATATATGGAAAAGCACATCGGAGCCTTAAAGGAATATATTGAGACTGATAATGTGGATATATTATCAGCCTCCAATCTGCCATACGGCGTTTCGGATCTGAAGTCCTTTTCAGAACTGGCAAAGAAGGACTGGAAGCACTCTATTGTGGAGGACAAGCCATACGACGAGATGAGCCACTTCTCGCTATTTTGCCCGCTCTTACACAGGTCTGCATTCAGACTCGCCTTGCTGGTGGTTGGAATAGCTCAGAGCGTGCTGGGCAAGACCAAAATTAAGCTTCCGGACGTATGTTTGGCAATAGCTCAGGTGAAGAACGGACATAGCTACAAGAGCTCGATTAAGCTGGCTCTGTCAGCCGTGTTTGTAAATAACCAAAAGATTCTGGATCTGGATGAGCTGGAGATACTGTTTAACCTGCTGGTGACGGCGGTAGACGAGACCGTGAGCGAGTTCCTGCTCGGGATCCCGGAGGAGTTCTTTGATTTCGAGGGTGAAAGCGAGATCACCGATGAAAAGCTTGAACGGTGGATAGCAAAGGTCGAGCACAGACTGGCTAAGGTCATTATCGAGCCGAAGTCTATTTTGAATAACATGTCCCTGTTTGACGTGGACATGATCATGCAGAATATTTCACCACTGGAGGCCAAGCTCCAGCTCTTGATCGGAGTTTCGGTTCGCAGAATTCACGAGGCCCTGGCGGATTTGACAGACATCGAGCACGAAATGAGGAGGATTAGCAACAGGATCGAGTTTGCAAGGATCCAAACGGACAGCAGCAACGAAATCGCCCATACCCAGGAGTACAATCTTTTAGAAAAGAAGAGAGAGGTGCAGTTACAAAAGGTAATTGATCTTGGTGTGGAGCACTCCGGCTACTGTGCCAAGGCCATTGACGTGTTTGACATCTCGGACAGACCAATCGTCCGAAAGGTCCACCGCGT
Source organism: Cryptosporidium canis (assembly GCA_027243985.1). NCBI lineage: Eukaryota > Apicomplexa > Conoidasida > Eucoccidiorida > Cryptosporidiidae > Cryptosporidium > Cryptosporidium canis. The sequence continues at coordinate 30,650 of JAPCXC010000018.1, read as the reverse complement.
CATTGCAGTCAGCACAGAGCTCAGAAGACTAAGGACCAGCTACTCGAAGGCCATGCAGGGAGAGCCCATATTCAAGTCCAATAAGGTTCTGCTCAGGACTTCCATCATAAACCACAGGATTAGTCTTGCGAAAAGGGTGCTGGAGGAGTTGATTATAGGAGAGCCATACAATCCAAGCGACAGCAGGTGGTATACGAGCTTTGACGAGTGCTTTAACAACAGCATTCCGGACCTTAAGCTTCCATTAAAGCTGGACCCAAGCCACCCCATAGAGGGGTCCTCAGGCTTTACCAAAATCACTCCCAAGAACAAGCCACCCAAATACAACCTGCTCTGCGACAAGAACCAGCTGAGGAGGTTTAAGAAGTTCCAGCCAGATCTAGAGGAAATACTACAGTTTGCGGATATTCCTATTATAGACTTTGAGGGCAAAAAGCCTCTACTTGCGGACATCCTGACGCTTGAGGGCTGGGCCCCTCTCAAGACAACCATCCGCGAGAGGGACGAGGCGAATATTCCCTGCTCCATTGCCAAGCAGCTCTTCAGGAGGGTCGTCTCCGACATCTCGCAGAGAGCCACCGGGGGGACCTCGTTCTTCAACATCCCCCTTGTCCACCTGTGGTGCGCCGATCACATCCGATTCAGGAGAGGCAATCAGGCAATCTGGAGGAACCTCATCCCCAGGATCTGGGCCGTCTTTATAGATAATCCCCTGGATATCAATGGACTAAGGTCCAACAAGTGGGCGATTGATACCTGGTTTAGATAATTAAATTCTGACTTCTAGTATAATTATAGTGCAAAACGTAGATTCTACTGACCTAACAACTATAGCAACCCTATCTGCTCTCTACTTTAGACGCCACGGGCTTTGCATGTCTGTGAGCTTTGGGCGAGGGCCTGCCAAGCTGCTGGCCTCCGGAGCCCGGTGGGGGGCCGGGGAATTTTGTGGAGGGCGTGTCAAGGCCTTGTCCCAGGCACAGCCTCTCAAGACACTGACCTTTGGACCCCGGGATCTCTCCAAGAGGCTAATTTAACGGAATTGAGAGGACCCGTCTCGGGTCCGGAGCCAAAGTCTCAACCTAGTAAAATTAGAAAATTATTCAAGTAAGTATCCCGTTTTATGTATACAAATACGTAAGCAGTCCTATTCTAATCCCAATTACAATAATACCGGTAGAGTAGCAGTAATAAGGAAATATGCTCGGCGCCAACTCTGAATGGGTGGAAATATTGGATGAGGGGGAGGAAAAAGGTTTGAATGCGTTTAGGCGTCAGCCAAAGCAAGTATTGGGAGGCAAAGTATTCAATAGAAAAAAGTTATAAAAAGAGGGTAAATAAATGAGACAAAAGTTGACAAAAAGTTTTGGAAAAAATCAAGATTTTGAGAAAGGGTTGCAAGATCAGGATCAGGAATATAAATTAGTCTGAGACCAGGGTCAGACGGGATAGACAGAGCCCGGGAGCTTAGAATATTTGTTAGAGGAAAAAATAGAAAATATAAGCAGTTGAGCGGAGCTCATTAGATTAGGGAAGTTCCTGGAGATGGAGGTTCACGAACCAGTAGATGTAAAGATGGCGATAGACGAGCCAAGAGCAGAGACGCACTCTAAGGTGGGTACCGAGCACAATTCAGAGGATAAGAGCGCATCTCTTGAAGTTAGTCAGACGGAGGAGGGCGTATCGGGAGTAAGTTCGGGGCTGGAGATGGACCATGAATTGAGTTGCATAGACTTTTTCCTGAGATATATCTCTAATTTGTATCCCTTATGGGGAGAATACGGGGATAACCTAATGTTCCACCTGGCCCAAATATACGGGGCAATCGGGAGGGAGGAGCTTGGCCCGTACTTGCAGATAATAGAGTGCACGGGACTGAAGGTGAGCGAGGATGTGAAGCACGAGGCCGAAGATAGATCTGGCAGTGAGTTGGGTCGCAGGACCAGATCCAGCAGTGCGGCAGGGGATGCCATGGAGTACCCATTGGACGTGGAGAGTTGTGATGCTCAGGCACTTATTCGTGCAATTTCGCACTTGGATTCATACAGAGAGTGGGTGGATGGGATTTTGACGAGATCAGATTGCGGGTTCGAGTCGGTATCTCAGTTATCGAAGGGACTGGAGGGACAGCTTGGGAGTTCGATAAGTGAGTGGAAGCCTACAGAGTTTTCGGGGGACCTGGTGTTGCCTCTAGTTTACCAGGCCTACGTGACTATGGAAATAAGACGCGGGGCGGAGCTGGTCCAAGGTGGGAAACATGCGGAGGAGGGTGGTTCTGGAGTGGTGGACAAGACAGGATGTTTAGCGAGTGGAGGGAAGTGCTATGTCTCACAGGGTTCGCCCTCTAAAACAGGAAACGAGGTAGGAGTTACCTACGAGAAGAATAGGGACCGCTGGGTTGCAGTTTGGACGGAGAACGGGATTAGAAGGAGCAGGATTTTTAATGTTAAGCAGTACGGATATGACACAGCGAGGGAGATGGCGATTCAGTATAGGAGGGAGCAGCTTTCGAGCATGGGGAATAAGGTTCAGACCGGGACTCCTGTTCAAGCGACCAGAAATAACAAGAGAAGCAGGAGATCCGTGGAGGGCAGTGGTCGTTCTGGCAAGACATCTCCTTCTGCCTACAATACAAGGAACTCCACGAGCGATATAATAAGTCTGCAAAACCCCGACTTCGAGGTGTTTTATGACCAAGAGAGGGACTCTTGGGTCTGTAGGAATACAGTCAGCGTTCCTGAGCAGGAGTCCCTCTTTTCCGTAGAGGAGTTTGGGGCAGAGAAGGCAAGACACCTTGCGATAGAAAGGGCAGGAGGCTTGGCTGATGAGACATCGTTTACCCCGGTAAAGAAGGCTTCTTCTAGGGCCTCCGCATCAAAAGGAACAATAGTTACTCCAAAGCGAAAAGATTCTCAAGCTGCAGATGGTAATGCACTGAACGTGACAGATGGCCAGCCTTCCTCGTTTAGAATAAGAATTGCAACAAACGCATCAGGCTCGAAGACGGAGTCTGGATCTGGACAAGCTGGGAGCGGTGGGCAGGCTCCTCAGTCCGAACAGAACACAGGAGGGAGATCAGAGTCCAGGAAGTCTGCCTCTGGGGAGGAGTTCCTGGTATATCACGGAAAGAAATACTATTTTGGGCCGGTAATAGAGGGAATCCGCTATGACAAGATTCAGAATAGGTGGGTGACCGGCTATGTTGGACAGGATGGAAGGAAGCGCTACAAGTACTTTAGTATAGGAGCTTACGGATTTGAGGGATCTCGTCAGCTTGCTATAGAGTACAGGGAAAGCATGTACTCTAGTACCAAAGGCGTTGATAGATTGGGTGAATTCTTACAGACAGTAATTCAAGGCTTCCCGGCATATGATGATGGTGTGCTTCAAGATATCTCTTTTGAGGATCTAACAATACATAAGGGCCAATTGAAGGATGGATCGGATCGTCACTATATTTGCATTCCATCAAAAGGCGACTTTTTGGTCACAACTCCCACAGATCAAGAGGATGAGCAGGTTAGCTCCTTGATTAGTAGGTACAGATCAGTTTTGCAGAATAATGGGGGTAAAGAGGAACACCTACTTAAGGAGTCAATTTTGGCTTGCAATAGGCTCGACCTAAAATCTCCCTCGGCCTTGGTGTATCAGATTTTAGATATCGCTTCCCAAAAGACAGAGACTGAAACTGAAATAGGCAACCAAAATGACTCCAACGGTTCGAGTAGACCTGAAGAAGTAAAGGTACAGGACGCTGAGAAGCAAAAGGAGGCTGACGACTTGGTAATAACGCCAACCAGCGAACCGTTGACCCAGGGGACTGGCCAAGGAGAGTTGTATTCAGGGCCAAAGGAGGAGGTTGGCCAGAAGGTTGACGAGAATAACTTAAAAGAGGCTGTCCCCGAGGAGGTGTTGGGCTTTGCCAATGGAATGAAGAACCCTTCGGACTCCCCCAAATTGGGAACTCCGTCTTCTAGAAGTTCGTCATCCATGCATGACTACGTCGCGACAGCACAAGACGACTCCATGTTTGTAGAGGCTGAAGATAACTCAAGTCCTAGTGTCCGAAGGAGATTCTTCATTGGGCCCAAGGTAGACGGAGTTACCTATAATCCTATCATAAATCGATGGGTGGCTCAATATAACGTAGATGGGGTTTCTATGACTAAGAACTTCAGCGTAAAAAATTATGGATTCGAAAAGTCAAGGTATTTGGCCATACAATGTAGGATCAAACACAATGGAGAACCGCCCCAACTGAGTCAGCTCTTACAAGCTCTGCAGGACCAGGGGATCGAGTATCCTCCAAAGTGAACCTACTACCTCATAGTTTCCTCTAGTTGACTGCAACTTATCACCACTAAGGCTCTTCTCATTACTAATAGTACTAGTTCTACTCTGCTCTTTATTTAAGTAATTAGTTTATATTTGCCCTATTTCTTACATTAACTTGTCTGCATGCAACGCATGCACCTGCTTATATAGGCCCACAACCCGCCGGCGCCAAACCGCGATAGGCTTAAAATTCAGAGATCTTGCAAAGATTTAAAGGAAGAAGAGAAAAAAATTAAATGGAAAAGTGAAAAATTGGAAAGAGTATAATAGTAAGGAAGAAGATACGCACAAAAATCCTATGAGGTTAACTTTAGCAGGTTTTTTTTGGATGTTGGCGATTTGCATCGAGCTGGCAGCAGCAAATGCTAGCGAGCATGTAGACGAGCCGAGACCAAATAATGGCTCAGGGCCAGAATATGAATACGAAAGAGATACTCAATCATTATATTTGGAGCTTTATACTGATGGACCCAAGCGAGCGAATGCTGGCTCAATGTATAGACTACTTCCACCTGGCCCAGTTAAGCATTTATTCCACTTTCAGCAGAGTAAACTGGCAGGGGTGGAGGCAATAAATGTACCTTTGGCTCTGGGTCTTCATAGGCCCCAGAGGATTTCTGATCCAATTAATAGGAGTGTTGAGGCCTCGGTATCCCAGCAGTTTCTGATGGAAGAGTTTTATGTGAGTAGGTTTATCGAGTTTGCAACCAACAATATTGAATTGCCATTATCCAACATATTCATGGGTGCATGTATAATATATACGTATAGGAGTGTCAGAAATCAGCTTGGGGTCTCTTCGTCTCTCCCAGATATACATAAAGTTGCCACGATGACTTTCCAGTTGCCAAATATTAAGGAAGAGAATTTCAGAAAGTTATGTAGGCAGTATATTGTTTCCACTTGGGTAACCGGGAAACATGTCTCTCCATTAAGCTTGGTGTCTCAGATGTGCTCTCAGATACAATTCTGTATCGATGATTCCACGACTTTAAACTCTGTGATTGCTTTAAGGGAGACTTTATCAACAAAGCCTGCGACTTTACCCAATCATGATTCAGCAAATAGGCTTGCCTTTATAAACCATATTAAGAACAGGTTTCAGGGGAAGACTCTCAATGTAAACTTGCTGAGGCTGTACAAACTCGTATGCAGACTTGACTCCATCATTAATACATTCTTTCCGGGCAAACTGACGGACGCCTTTGCCATTAAGGATCAAAGCCATATGGATTCTTGGCAGCAAATAGTCGAGTATTTGGACGAAAACAACTCGGGAAGCATGACATGCGAGGACTTGTTGCGTCTCCACTTAAAGGCCTTCCCGTTGTTTCAAACTCAGCTGAATACAAGCAAGAGGAACCATCTCAGCAAACTGCTTTGTGCCTCCTCTGAATCAGCTGTTAACCAATATCTGACTCCGTCCCCCCCGGCGTCCATTTCTTTCCAGTACTTGATGTATTTAAATGAATACTTGGAACTGCCTTTGAAGCTTATTTCAATGTCCCAGTGTGTCTTTTTCCTATCTGCCTCATACACAGGCATGTTCCCGAGATTCGAGCATTCTACAGAATTAGCACTTCTACTCGACCAGTTTAAGGCCAAACACAAAACCATCGAGGAGTTCCTTCCCCATTGCATGCACATCCTGCCTAAATATATTAATCTAGCAGAAAACACCTTTATCCCAAAGGAGAGAATTGTTATCAATAAGAAGCGCGATTCCTCAGAAATCTGTAGTGCAATCTATGATTGCTTTAGTTCTGGCTCCCCACTCTCAGAGAATGACCTGGCTGCTCTCTTTGTATCAACCATCTCCCGTGGGAGTGACTTCTATAACCAGTTCCTTCCCAGAGCAAAGTTCATCAACAGGAGTGCGGAAAAAAGGAGGGTTAGAGAGCATAAAGTGGAATCCAAAGTAGATTCTGCTGTGGAGAGCAGACTACTTACCCCAATTTCGGTTATCAATGCTGCCACTGTGACACACGATCCGGGTGTTGCAATCAAGGTCCAGAAGCTGTATTCATCATTGGTCAGAGTTGGACTTCTTCTTACGGGTAAAACGCACATCTCCGATGTCAGCAAGGCTAAAAGACCATTATCACTTCCAAAGGAATTCATCTCCGAAAATAGTATTGAGGAGCTGGTCCCTTCTGTCTCTGACCTTTCTTTAATTGTGTCCAACAGCCTCATTCCTTCAGATTGTGCGTCGGACATAACCAAAATGCGTCCTGAGCTGAGCAGTGTATTTTTCACTTTGACCTCGCTCTGTGAGTATATACTCAATAATTCGTATCCGACTCCATTTTCAGATGTCCCATATCTTTTGAAGCTTGTAACCATTTTGTCAGACACCTATGGATTTTCTATTAACAAGATCAAAAGAATCCACGCATATGCCTCCAGCTCCTATGCGATCTTTGGCGTCCAAATCAGACTTCTGCCCTTATTTTCCTTTGTGAGCAGGCACAGCTCGGCACGAGACAATCTCAAATCTGAGTATAACATCTGCATGGAGAGCTTTCAGTTAAAGTTGTTCTTTACAAGCTCCCAGATCCAGGACAAAAGGGACTCCTTCTGCAGATATGCTGCCTTGGTTCTGGAAGATGAGTTCTTTGACCAAAATATTTTGTTTGCAATCAAGTCATTCTCCAGGAAGTCTCAAATCGAGGAGGAGTGGTACAACTCTTTGTCAAACCTCATCAACGATGTTAGAAAATCTCTGGTCAGCTCAGTAGGATCAAACCTAACGATTGGCTATTCGATTGGAGACGGGTGCAAGTTTGTCCCATTCTTCATCTCCAAGTATATCAGGAACATTCAAAAGTCAAACTATGCGGGAGAGCTCAGCAATAAAGACATTATCCGAATATTCACCAGGATTTACTACGGATACGAGAAAATCGCGGATATAGGTAGCTCCGCCTTCGTCGGGAATGCACTGAGGTATGAGTTCATTTCTTCGCGGGACTCTTCCAAGGACATGAGCAATTTTAAGCTTGTCTCAGACGAGATCTACGGCCTCAGGTATGTTTTCTCGCACGAGACCATGCTGGAGAGCTATCCATATCTGGTTGAAAGCTGCGTGGTGGTCACTACGGAGCACATCAAATCTACTGTCAGCGGCGAGCTGGAGACTGAAAAGATCAGGGAGATTTGTGAGCAAACCTTCTCCACCCCCAATAGAGAGCTTCCGACACAGCACAACACGAATTCATTGTATCTGAACTATTTGGTAAATTACCTCAGCGTTCCTCAACAGGCAATCTCACAGTTCCAGTGCATGTACAAGGTGATCAGTGCGTTCGCCAACTTACCTGAAGGGATACCATCCTTTGAGGCTTCCGTGAACTTTGGGTTAAACCTGTATGTGCTTACACGTGGATTTAGAAATGTCAAGGAGGCGACCTTTGGAGATAAATGTAAGGTCGCAGCTCTGCTTTCAAACATCATCAATACGGACACGGACGCTGCCATTTATGATGAGGACTCTTCGTCCAAGACCAACTTTGGCCGCTCTCTTCACAGAAAGAACACGAGTCCGATCGAGGCAAGACAGATCTCCGCCTTCTGCAATGCGGTAATTCAGTGCTCCAAGTTCAATCTGCATGACAGACATGTCAGGGATTTTGTGAGCAATCAGACCCTGTATAACTTTATCTATGATGACCACCTTTCCGGGGACCCTATAGCTTCCTCGAACATCAAGCTAGGCAAGGATGGGAGCAAAGAAGGCACCTCCAGAACCCAGATCAAGCACATGCTGGAGAGGGAAGTCGAGAAGCTGATCATTGATGGCCTCGAGATCACATACAACGGCAATACTGTCAAGGTCCAGGGTCTCCGCATGCTGGAGTCTATTAGGCTATATGGAGTTTTTCACGACAGTTTCAGAGGCCTGCTCAGACAGCTCGAAGGAGAAGACCTGGTCAGAAAATACGACTTCTCCGGCTTGTATTCGGGAGCGAGCCCAATTAAAGGCAGAAACGACTCCATTGACGAAATGAACATTTTCAGCATTGAGACTGCTGCCTATGTGGTCCACAGAATCTCTGTGAGCCTTTCAGAGAATGACAAAGCCTCCGAAATCCAGAACTTAGTCATTTCTACCCAGAGAAATGCCCTCTACTACTGCAACGAACATCTAAAGTCTGTCCTCTCAGATGGATTTGACCTCTATGAAATCAATTCCATCTGCTCGGTCGCATTCTCGGCCTTCAAATATTGACCTCTAAACTGAATTAACACATATTATAATTCTTCAAGAATGTAGATAGAAAGGCTATCCCTTATACCTCTTGGCTATTATAGTTTAATTTAATTATAGTTTTTACATGCACGAGTGCATGTCCGCATGCATGCCCTGTTTGTCTGGGCCCCCCACTCCCACCTACGCTCCGCTCCGCCTTACGGTCCAGCAAAAATCCCCTAACTTAGCTCTCCTCCAGATGAAACCTGACTCCCTGGCCTCCTTCCGGAGACCTGGATCTGCACTTCTTCACAAAAATTCACTTTTTGGTATCTGTTAGTGTGTTGTGTGCTGCCACAGTTGGCGGGAAAATGCGGAAGAGTCAGGGCTGGGTAAAAAGCATCTGGTCTGGCTGGAACTAAAGACGGTTTCGAACCTATATATGGCAGTTTGCCCCAATATCCTTATCATGTTTTAAGAGACGGTTCTCGTGCCAAAGATGAATGTCGTTTTGCTTGCTTTGATTTGCTTTGTTGGAGTTCAGACTAGCATTGCTACTGGTCCAAGCCAGATGTATGCAGGCGCAATCTCCGCTGACAGTGCCAACAACGTCCCGGTGAGGGTAAGGGGCCTGGTCGCGCAAAATAGCCTAGACCAGATGTTGCTCATCCTGGATGGGAGAGTGGTGCCTGGTGCAGAGATTGTTGAGGGCGAGGTAAGTCTTCAAAGGTTTCAATCCTTGGTTATTCAGTTAACTGGAGCTGCTGACTTTCAATTTGTAGAGGATTGGGGCGCTCAGCTCCTTGAATTCGGCCCAGCAAGGCCAAACTGTTCCGCCGACGAGCGATGTGAGGGAGGTTGCAATCCTTTCTCCGTGCAAGGCAAGAATAGAGGAGGTGTACTGCGTGTCCAATACGGTAGTTGCAGCTGAGAACAATAACGTAAGTGGCTAGAACATTCTCCTCCGTGAATCACAGTCTTCTTCAGGGTGCAATGTCGCCAAAGTACATTCTCTCGTTTTCCTGCGTGAATTACCCGGGCCAGCTAAAGATGAATAGGAGGGCGGACTATGAAGGCTTGTTGGAGGTGGCCATCGTGTCCAAGGATGGCCACCTGGTGGTGGACGCCCCTGATTCGGAGTATGTCCAGGAGGGAGGAGTATTGCTTGGGATTTGGGCAGACAACCAGCTGTTTTTGAGGTATGAGGCCACCGGGGCTATCCATAGTGTTCAGACTGTATACCCAAAGTCCCAAATGATGAACCAGAGGTTCGGGGAGGGGGTCACGCTTCTCAGGTTTGAGCTTCAGGCGCCTACAGCTCCACAAAGTGTCTCACCGCCGGCCCAGACCGACTACTTGTCGCAGGGAGAACCTCCGAAGGAGATCTCCGTGTCGGCCCAGGAGCAGAGCGAAAGGGAGGCCAGCAAGGAGCCCTCCGTGAGCGATATTGAGATGGACCAGAGCATCCAGCCGCTGGACACCAATCCCAACAACCAAGAGGCGACTCCGGAAAGTGGCCATCTTGAAGATCTGGAGGCGGATGCCGAGGGAGCAGACACAGCTCCAGGCGAAGAAAGTCCCAGCAAGCTGCCCATCGAGGTTGCCCTGGACAACTCTGCCATTACCTACTCCATCATGATGAGAAACCACCTCAGAAAGTCCAGGCTTCATAACGTGATTCAGGATCTTGACCTCCCATATCAGAAGCCTAAGTGGATTGCCAGGGCTCCCTGCTCGGGGGTAATTACCTCCAGGATGCTGGGTCCAGGCCTAAAAAGAATAGCCCAGGGGACAGTCTACGCGTCCATTGAGTGCAGCTCCAAGAAAAAGAGGGAGGGCTCCCAGGGAGCCAGGGGCCAGGAGATCCATCTAATCATGCCCTTTTCGATGAAGATAGGTCAGATCAAGGCTGATTTCCGCGAAACTGACAAAGAAGGTCTGTACTCCGCGCGGGTATCTAAGAATCAGTGCATCCTCAGTGGCAAGTTGGTCCAGGAATCCAAAGACATCCCGGCTCACGTAATCTATGGTAAATTCCAACTGGTCACAGCTCCGTGCAGTGGCGTGCTGCGAATCACCACCCAGGTTGGCACCTCCGTTAAAAAAAGGGATTCCATTTTTCACGTGGATTGTGCTGACAGCCCCAGAGACCCCATCATGCATGGAGTCACGACCAGAGCCGGACTGGTCACCAAGTTCTTCAGAGAGGACGGCACGGACGCCAAGGTAAGTTGAAGCTCATCCTGGGAAGCTTTCCCACACAACGCCCAATCTTAAACTTTTGTCCTGCTGTCTCAGACAGGGGAGGCCATTGCGATTGTGAGGAACAACTGGAAGATCCTGACCTCACCATGTGACGGAATTCTGATGTACACGGAGGGCCCTGGTCTCGCAAAGACCGGGACAAACATTGCTGTTGTTATATGCAACGACGATAAGTCTAGAAGAAAGAATATCCAGGCGACCAAGCCCTTTATGATCCTCGAAAACATTCTCCCAAATCCCTCATTCGTCACCAGGGGACAGCCAGTGGTTATCGTGGACGCCTCCAAATTAGCCTGGGACGTCTCTGATGAGTTAGACAACTCCAACACCATCTCCAAGGTCTACTCTCCCTCAAACACAAAGAACAACATAAAGGACTCCAAGCGTAAGTTTAAACCTGGACCCTTGTCCGCTTAGACGGCTAACTCCCTCCAGTGCCTCCTGGCGTGCTGATACAAAACGTGGCCTCGCCCTGTAGTGGACATTTGTTCAGAGAGATGCAGCTCAAAGTGGGATCTCAAATTGACGAAAACGCCATCTTCGCGAGGATCAAGTGCAATAAGAAGAAGCAGTACTCCCTAGTCTCCGGCAAAACCGCGATCATACTCCAGAACAGTGTCTACGAGCAGCTGGGAGCGGAGATGATCAATAACTACGAGCCAGAGACCTTCCAGGTCTCAAAGGGAAGCAGCATCATCCAGATCATGTTCATTGACAACCTAAAGCATCACGTAATCACCTCGCCCTGTGATGGGTACGGCTACACCTTCAACTCCGTTGGTAACAAAGTCTCCAAGGGCAAATACTTTGCTGCAATTCAGTGTAGAGACGAAAAGAACAATAAGAAGACTCAAAAGATCAAGGCAGTTAAAGACATGAGTATAGTTTCATCGTATATCTCGTTCAAGAAGAAGTTCTTTAAAGGTGATCCCCTATTCATAACAGTCGAATCTAACTAACACCAAATTTATATCTGATCAAATTGAACATCTTGGGGTAAACAGAGCGTTCAAATGTTGGAGTTGCCATTTCAATGATGTACAATCAGACAACATTTCAGGTGAATGGTACCCATTTAGAACTAGTTAGACCTTGTCACTACTAGATTTCTTTTTTTTCGGCTGTTTTTTAGTTTTTAAGCACTTGAAGCATGGCCTTTTAAATAACCTCCTAAAGAACCTTGCAAATTTGTTCCCCTTACCCTTTTTGGAGGCTACTTTCTCCCCTTCTCCTGCGTAAGAGAGCTCTTGGTACTTGTCGATATTTGTAAGGATGGACACATCTGGAATGTGTTTACCGAGCTTTTTCTTCAGATACTTATTTGACTGAATAGCTTTGACTATAGGGTGGAAGCGCTGCTCTAGATATACTTTAATTTGCTCATGTAGGACATCCAGGAAGTTGGACTCGGAGATCTTCTTAAGTAGTCTGCTTCTAACAGAATTCCTATAGGAGTAGAAGGCTTGGTAAAGGATCTTGCACTGGACAAGCAAGGTTTGCTTGCTGTGGGTGTGGCCTGTTATGATCTGCTGCAGAATCTCCATAATATTGGGATTCGTGACCTGCATCAGGTGGTGGAGGAGCGACCTGATCGCCTTGGAGTGCTGTGTGAACTCATTGGAGAGCTCCAGGAACTCAAGCTTGAACTTTTTGGTCTTCTTCCTCCACGACCTCTTTTTGATGTACTTTTCTGCAACTCTCTGTGCCTCTTGTCCGAAGAGAATCAGCTCCTTAATTTTGGCCTTGTATTTGGTAAACTCATTAATGAACGCTTCAGTTACCACACTGCTTGGACTCTCAGTCAGCTCCAAGCCAAAGTTGACAGTTTTGATTTTCTTTGCCTTGTTATAGCAGACTGCAATTTCCCTCTCCTGCTCCGGAGAAAGCTCTACATGCTTGGAATATGAAATGCTTAGATCCTGGTCGTGCAAATAGTCGCCATGGTCATCTGTTCCCTGGGCCTCTATGTCGGGACTCTGGCCTTGTGCTCTATCGAGATGATCTCTACGGCTTAAAATAGCGTCTGGGACATGCGTCTCTGGAACATCCTGCGGCTTAACTCCAGAAGGGAGCTCCTTGACGGTGTTAATATATGAGAACGGAGCGTTCCCAAAGCCATTGGCCTTAAACTGGTCTTCAGAAGCTAAAGTGGTTTGGGGAGATCCCTCGTTAGTCGATCCTTCAGATTGTGGTTGGTTTTCACAATTAACATCTAGGTCAAAATCCTCAAATTTGGAGGCTAACACTCTAGAGAATGGCTCAATGTCGCTTTCTCCATCATTGGTTGTATCCTCAGCCTCCCTCTCTGTTTCTTGTGTCTTTTCTATATCGCTTTCTGCAATGCTTCTGGCCGAGCCAATGCTTGCTTCTTGCTTTAAAGGAGAGCTGCTCGGTACATAGTGGGCGTCATCTAAGCTCTCAGACTTCTCCATTTTGACAGAATGATCCAGCTCACGGGTCTCTCCCGCCGCCTCGGACGCAGATTTATCCTGGTTAAAGTTGGGATTAATCATCTTAACCTTCTCAATGAATTCAATCCCGGAAAAGCCTGTGAGAATGGGTGGGCTGTTTGCTGTAGGCATGGACGGTCTCTTCCAAACCTTTCCAGTGCTGAACTGTCTAGATAGATTGTTTCTATAATTTCCTCTAATTTTTTCAATCTCCTCCTGCAGCAAAGTCTTCCCCGAGGAATTCTGTGTAGACTTCATTTCCTCGTATCTGTTTTTGAACAGGAAAGTATTCTTAGGAGATTCTTTTTTCAGAGCCTCCACTAGCTCCTCCTCTTGACTATTTTGGGGTACAAAGTCTGAGAAATTATTGACGCCCCCATCAAAGTTACTTTTAATAGAAGACACCAGCTTGTTTGAGATTTGCTTCTCCCTCGAGCCGGCTCCCTCGCCATCCTTGCTCCCAGCTCCGTACAGATTGAACCTCTCAAACTGCCCCACCAATGAATTGATCACAGACGCAATTCTTGGACTCACTTTACCTGCAGTCGCGCTGGTTCGAACATAAGGACCCGAGTAAACCCTCTTATTCCCAACAGTATTCTCCTCAATCGCACTGCTCGGAGGAGATGGAGGCTCCACAGAAGCAGAATCGGTCTTAGAGGGTTCCTGGAAAGATGGTTGTGCATGACCTGACTCCCCCATTGTATCAGCATTGCTTTCAGATGACTCCATCGAGATATCCTCTGTATTTGGATTAACAAAGCTCGACTCTGGAAAGCTCGCACCTGCCCTGCTGACCCCAAACTCCGAGGGTTTACTCTGCTTACCCAAGTTTGGTGAGTGTGGCCGGTAATACCCTTGCATCTTTGAGGAAATGTCTGCACTCCCCGAAATGTCATCCTTATCCTCTGAGCGCGTTGCCAGGTCTTCCCTTTGGGAAAGTAAACCCGAGCTTTCAACATCAATTATATTCCCAGCACTGGATTCAGAGGCCTCCGAAATCCCGGATGTCAGCTTTGACGACTCCTCCCCTGGTATAAGTTCTATTCCCTCCTTTGTGCCAAATACTGGCAGCTGAGACTCACTTGTGTCCTCAAACATCACCTCTGACCCATTCATATCCTGTGACGCCTCTATTTGTTCCACTGGGTTCACCTCCACCTTTATTTCATAATCATTCATGACAAAATCGTCAGGTGATTTAGGCGGGCTTTCCATGTGGCTATCTGCATGCACTGCATGTGCTTCTTCATGTGTTGCCTCGCTGACGGAATCCGTTTTTGGAGTTCTCAGTGGGGAGCTTGTCACATCGATGTTTTCTGTAAATGGCTCCAAAAGTTGTCCCTGTGCCTTCATGTTTTTGTAGATTGTGTCCAGCTCCTCCAAGGTATCCCCCTCGAGGGCCTCATTCAAGCTTTTGCTTGAGTCTATCTTTGATTTCGGGGAGTTTTCTACCGACTCCATCACTGCTGGGTCGCTATACTCTGGTCTATCGCCCTCAGAGTCGGCGGACCTCGCATCCACCGAACTGTCATGAATGTTGTTATAGCCATATTCTAAAAATTCTTCTGGAGATGTTGTGTTTGAACGGCTCGGTAGGCCGTCCGGTGAGCTTTCCGTGTAGATGCTAGTATCCTCATTGTATAATGAGGCACCTTCCGGGGCTTGATCTGAGGAGCTCTTGTATACGCTCGAATCATACGCATCGTCGCTATTCTCGGAATTTACTGCTGAGCCGCTGCTTTCTGCCATCGATCCTGTAGAATGTACAGTTTCCTCATCTCCCACAATGGAGTCCGCCGTGCTCATCCCACTTGAGTTTTCATATTGGTTCTGGGATAAGTAGGACTCGGAGCTCGACACTGCCACTACCCTCCAGCTGTTGTCCATAGAGGTCAGCAATCCAAAAATTAGGAATATGCATCCTAATAGAGCCCTCATCCCAACGCCTGCCCTACTCAGATTAGCTCCTATCATTCTTGCTTCCTTTCTCGTAAGTATACAATGAATTAGTCAATAATGCATCCATAAACTTGGGCTTCTCAAATTATTCGATTGGACTCCTATGCTTATTGCAATTGATATTCAGGAATCTCAATTCCCATATTACCCCACCCCCCCCTAAAATTTATGTCTATTTCCAGTCTTTACTTACCCGAAAACTATATAGATCTTTTTTACTGGCGCGCCAAACATGCAAACACACCCGCTTTACTAGCTTAAAAGAAACCCATGAATTCAGGAAAAAAAACTTAAGTAGCTACGTTATTTCGAACTTAGAACCTATCCTGTGATTATATCCGGAAATGTTATAGTCGATATACATACGCAATCTTAAAATATTTGCGGAATACATACAAAAGTTCACCCATCCCAATTTAAACTGGCCCCTATTTAGACCGCTAACCATGTAAATAATAAATCACCTTCATTGTGCACCTACAAAGTCCAAATGCTTGAGGGTTTTCTTGTTACTTGTGAATATGTAATTTGGACTGTATTTTTCCCCGAAAAATCTGAAGCAGATCAGAAGAAATTCAAACAACTTATTTGCTTCATCCAATTGTACTTCCATCTCCTTTGAAAGTGAGACCAGCTTTTTCAATGACAGCTCGTAATTTCTCCGACTAGATTCGGTGGTTTCTGCACCGGAACTTTCATCCAACTCAAGTATAGTACGATATTTCTCAGTGATCTTAGTTCTGTAGTGGAAACTGTTTTTTAAGAGCAAATACTCGAGGTACTTCTCAGCATACTCTATGCAGTCAGCCTCTCTCGGAGAAAATTCACCAGAGTACGCTAAGGACCTAAGCTTAATTAGAGAGCCACCGTGAACTCCATGGTGCTGCTTCAAATCAGTTAAAAATAGACAAAGCAGGGAAATCAAGGCCAAAATTGCTTTGTAGTACATTCTGAACAAAATTGCTGCCTATAGTGCTTATCTACCTGTCTGTATCTGAATATATATGTATATGTATGTATATACATTTACTCCACTATTTATTTATCTTAATGCCTTCTATCAAGCAGGTGCAATCAATACACCGGGCTAATGTCTTTAGGGTAGAGATGCTCCCGTAGCCGTACTTCGGTATTAGTCAAAATCCGAGATCTGGAAAGACTTGGCAGGGATTTGTTCAATTGCCTAAATCAAACGAGCATACATATAAGTCGCCAAAATAGTCTTTAAAATCTAAAACAAAGTCCACATGCCTCGAAAAAAAGACAACATATTATTGGATGTGGTGGGTGCTTGTCTATTTGGCGGGTGCGAGCTGTGAGCTGGGTAGTAGGAGGAAACTAGAGATATGGGGACAAATCACAAAATAATTAAATAGATGATCTAATTACAGTTTTTCTGTACATATCGAAATCCCCACCCTTGAACTCCCTGAGAGTCTTGCTGACGTGGTCTATGTGCCAAATGGAGTCAGTTGCACAGGAAATCAGGTGGGCATCATGGCTAACAATAATGACCCCTCCATTAAACGAATTAAGAGCAACAATGAGGGCTTGGATCGCATCCAGATCTAGGTGGTTGGTCGGCTCGTCCAGAACCAGTATGTGGGGATTTAGATACGCCATGATGGCAATTGCGACTCTGCTTTTCTGACCTCCAGAAAGAACATACAGAGGCTCCAGAGCGAGGCTTCCTGTGACCCCAAACCTCCCCAGGAAGCTGCGCGCCTTCTCGTCGGATATATCTGAGCCGGGATACCTTGCCTGCAGCTGCTGAATGGAGTTTAGTGTAAGATCTAGTGAGTCGATGTGGTGTTGTGCAAAATAGCCGATTCTGATTTTGGGATCTCTTTTGATCATTCCCTTTGTTGGGCTTAGCTGCCCCATGATCAGCTTTAAAATGGTAGTCTTTCCGCTTCCGTTCCCCCCACATATCGCGATCTTGGAACCGCTGTGCACGCTCATGTTGAAATCATGCACGATGTGCTTGACTGTCTTGCTTTGCTCGCCAGAGTAGTAAAAGCTGACGTCGCAGCATTCAATGAGAGATACAAAGTCCTCGTTGCTTTTCCCGGTGCCGATGGATCCGGACGCGTCCATAGTATTGAAGTCAAAGACGACTGTGGGATCCTTTTGGATCTCCTCGAGCATGGGGAGCTTCTCGATGAACTTGATCCTGCTCTGAACAAGACTCGCTCTACTAGCATTGTATCTAAACTTGTCGATGAACTTTTGTATTCGCTCCCTCTCGGCAGTCTGCTGTTCTAGCTGCTTCTTTTTGAGAATTAGCTCGTTGGACCTTGCTTCCTCGAACGAGTCATAGTTGCCCTTGAAATAGGTGAGCTTGTGATCATTAAAGTGAATGATATCTGAGCAGACCTGGTTAAGGAAGTCCCTCGAGTGGCTAACGATGACACAGGTCTTGTCCCAGTCTCTAAGGAAGTTCTCAAACCAAGTGACAGCGAGAATGTCCAAGTGGTTTGTGGGCTCGTCCAAGAGCAAAAGGTCCGGATTAGCATATATTGCTCTCGCCAGGGCCACTCTCATTTTCCACCCACCAGAGAGCTGAGCAACCTTCTGGTGAATGGTCTCTTGGGTGAACCCAAGGCCAACCAAGATCACAGAGGCTCTATTCTCTGCTGTATAGGCGTCTATCTCGGACAGTCTCTCGTAAATTTGGCTCAAGCGAGCACTACTCTCTTCCTTAGAGAGCCCCTGCTCCGTGGAGTCGTCCTCGTCCCCCGCCAGAAGCTTCTTCTCCTCCTCCAACAGAGAGATTCTCTCGGTATCGATACTTAAGACAGCATCCAACACTGTTTCCTCAGGCTGGTAGTGAAGCTCCTGCTCCACACATGCAATCGAAACGTCTGGAGGGATCCCCGGAACCTCCCTTCTCACAATGTAAGTCAGCAGAGTCGACTTTCCGACCCCATTTCTTCCTATTAGGCCGTACTTGTGCTTCAAAGACAGACTCAAGGAGGCATCACTCAAAAGGGCCCTCCCTGCAATGAAAATGTTGATGTTTGGTATTTTGATGTCCATCAGCTTTTGCCTCGACCTGTCAATAGGGTGGTGGCACGCAGGAACAGGGACCTCAAGCTTTTGCTTCTCCCACTGTCTCAGCAACCTTAGCTGTCTCTCCTTCTCCTTGGCCGCTGCCTTTTGTAGCTTGATGCTTTCCCCGATTGGAATGCTCTTGTTAAAGTTCCCACTCCCCCCCACATCCAGGTCTAGAAGAGGATCGTACTTGAGCTTGTCTGCCTCGGCATCGGAGGTAAGAATCTTGGTTGGCTCAATGGCCTTCAGCACTCCGGACAGCTCATCCGGCTCCTCGGGCTCCAAATCCAGTTGGCCATAGACCTCGTCCACCACCGAGCCTACGTCCTCGAAGTCACCGTATTGCTCCAAGAACGTACCCATCATCTCAAACAGCCTATCTCTCGACATTCTTCCCTTGTTCTCGACTATCTCCGCGTATATCACCTTTGCGAGGTAGTCCATCACCACCTTGTCTTCCAGCCTCGAGCCGCATGCCTCCTCAACATGCCTCGCAACGTCCTCCTCGCTATGGGACTTGTCATCCTCGCTCCTGTCTATTATCAACATCCTCTCGTCCTTTTTATTCGCCCAACCTCCGTTTCCTAGCAAGATCCCCCTTTTTCTTTCTTTTGGGGCATATCATCCATTCTAGTACCCGTTCCACTTCCCGCCAAAACCGAGATTTTTAAGGTCTGCCTCCGGAAAAAGAAGGTACCCCCAATCTTGATCCAGGAGGTCGGCGGCGAGTATGGCTCCGCTCCCTGGGTGTCCCCGGCCGGGATCTGGGGGAGCACTCCTACTGCAGCCGGCTGCAGCTAGGCATGTCGACTCGAGGGTGCTCAGATCAGGAGTCACACTTCCCTTGCGAAATTCAACGGCCGTGGACCCGGAACCAGAGTCTGCTCCGGGCGGAGTCATCATCCCTGCAAAATCCCATCTCTCCGAGGGCTTTACTAATTTTTCACTGCTCCCATTTTTAGATTTGACTTTGGCGCCAAAACGAGTATCGAAAGATAATCACGCTCTATTCAGAAATTCTTTCCGCGTAAAAAAGGTAGCAGGAAGAAATTAATAGGTTAATTAAAAAGGGGGGAAAGTTAGGCGGAAAAGAGTGTATCGCATAAATAGACGGGCCAGCAAGAGGTAAAAAGAGTATTATCTAAATAGAGTCCCAGGTTTCGGATTTCTAGAGGATAGCAGGATTGTGAGGCTTCTGCAGTTGCTTCGTATTGTTATGTTCGACATAGGAGTTGGTAACTGGTAGGAAGATTTGTCTCGGCAGGAGTTTTCTTAAGCTATAGGCAAGATCCTTGGGGTTATGGAGGAAGAGTCGAAGAACTCTCACAAGGGGGGACCGGACGCTGAGGAAGCTCCCGAGAAGGTGGCGGAGAGCTCAGAAGCGTCAGGTCTTCATGGTTTGGAGGCTAGTGAGGGAGTTGTTGAGACGGTTACAGAGAGCAAAGGCGAGGTGCCCAAGAGCACAGACGGGGAGAGTCTAGGGGGTGCTCGTGAGGACCCCACTAGGGTTTCTGATCCCGAGCCCAATCCCAGGTCATCCGACGGCTCCCGAGCTCAGAGGCCGAAGAAGAAGAAGCGTCTTCAGCAGGGGTCAATTGGGGGGGGAGGTTCGTTACAGGCCCTGCTACATGCGGAGGCGTCCGAGGACAACTCGTCGCAGAGCGGCTCTTCTGCGGAGTCCGAGGAGTCGAGGACGGAGAGACGGAGTCGGAAGAGGAAGTCCAAGGGTCACAAGAAGGGTCGCGAGAAGTACAGGATGTTCATTCACGACGAGGCCGAGGAGGAGGAGGAGGGGGAGAACACAAGAGAGGAGGGTCACGAACGGTCGGTCCGGAGGAAGAGGGACTCTCCCTCCTCGTCGGAGGACGAAGAGGACGATGAGGACGGCTACGACGAGCTGAAGGACTTTATTGCTGATGAGGTTGAGGAGGACGGCGTGGATGATAGCTTGGTCTACAGAGGCCCCCACATTATTTCTCAGCTGGGTGGCCAGGATGAGGAGAGCCTACGTGGTTCTGCAGCGAGGCCAGAGGTGGGTCAGGAGAGTTCGGAGGACGATGATGACGACGAGATCCTCAGGGGCGGTCTCGAGGATGACGACCTGGCCCTGATTGAGGAGAACACGGGGATCCGTATTAGTAAGGATTCCCGGAAGCACCGTCTAAAGAAAGTGTCCGAGGCTGCGGACTCCTCCGGCAAGACGCTGCTCGGGAGGGACATTGGGGATCTGGAGGATCTCTTGTTCAGCGCCGACAAGGACGGAGGTGACCAGGAGCAGGACTCGCTCCACAAAGATCCGGTATCTGCTCGTGGGTTCGACTCAGAGGACTCTGAGGATGCGGATGACTGGATGGTGGACGACTTGAATGAGAAGGAAATGCGGGGAGACGAGTTCAATATCATTCAGTCGGTCTTTGGGGACTACGACACGGTCATGGACATACTTATGAACAAGGTTTCGAAGTCCAAGGACTTTGCGGACAGATCAGCCGGCGATCTGGACCAGGCTCCTATTCACCAATTGTCCAAGGAGCATGATTCGAGAAGTCCCGTGGTGGACGGGGACCGTGAGGCTGACATGGCGGAGGATCTGGACGAGGAGCTGTTTGGAGAGTCTACCGAAAAGGAAGATGCGGAGGTGGATCACATCCAAAGCAAAATGAAGGGGACTACTCTCCAAGCCATCCACAGTGTGTCGGGGGTGGCTGAGGCACGGGGACGACTAATGACGGATCTTGACAACGAGGTCAAGCACGCGGACATTCCCGAGAGGCTCCATCTGCTGTACGGAGGTCGCTGGAAATCGCTCCAGGAGAGGAAGATCTCCAAGGAGGAGTTGCAGGAGGAGGCGGCCTGGATCTCCAGAAGGTTCCTTCAGACCTACCCCGAACTCTTTAAGGAGGAGCTGCTGAGGAGAACTCACAATCTGGAGTTCAAGACATCCTTCCCTTACAGCTCAAGCGGAGGTGTGATGCAGCTTGTCTCGAATGCAGTGTTTTCTGTCCTCAAATGGCTTCTCAATGATAGACTTGATGTCCCCTACATCTCCCTGCACAAGATGCACCTGATCCAGCCTCCGCTTAATGACTTTCTGCTGGGCAAGATAGTTTTCCTGGACTCTATCTACTATAAGCTTAAGCTCTCCATCGAGGTCCTTCAACAGAAACTCCTCCAAATTCTCGAGACAAAGCCCATCTCGGACATATCCAGGCTGATTGAATCTCGCGAAATCCACGATGACAACATTCTCCAGGCATCGTTTTCCCTCTTTGGTCTGCAGCAGACCATCCAGTCCTGTCACAACTTTGAATCCTCCAGGGACATTGACAACATTAGGTCTTACCTCATGTATCACCTGGAAACTCCCAGGTTTAGGCAGATAGACCATCTCGGCATCATAGACTCGCTGGGACTCTCCAGAAAAGCCGAGATCGGAGATGCCAGCAGGAAGCAGAGGAAAAACTACATGGTTGAGCTTTTCGAGTATATTGAGACAAGTGAGCTCTTCAAGGTCTGGACCCCCTATATAGTTTCTCCATACGTGTTGTCCCAGTATCTAAAGAGCTTTACGTCTCCCCAGTTCCACTGCTCGACACCAGCAGGGGGCATCCCTGGAGTCCCAGCAACGTTTAGTCTGTTGCCTCCGGCGGGTCCGGTCTCCGAGAACTCGAAGACTGCCCTCCACAAGTGGCTGGATAAGTTCGTGAGACAAAACAATCCAATGTTCGCAACCAGTGAGAAGATCCTCGAGTCTTTGATCATTTACGAGGCTAGACGCCTTGCGAGCTTCCCGGGTGTCAGAGCCAAGGTCTTCGAGTACTTCCTGGCTAATGCTTGTGTTACGACGGTAACTACAATCAAGGGAGAGAGGACCTTGAGTCCAAACGGGGTGTTTTGGCTGGCTAGGAGGCTGTTCAGGAAGCCAGTTAACACGCTGCTGCCCGGAACTTACTTCCCTTTGAACGATGAGACAGGGCTGGACGTCCAAAACTCGAATACTCTGTTCGACGGCTGTCTGTATTCGGAGGTTCTGGAGCTCGAGAGACGCGGATTAATCGAGGTGATTATTCATCCTCTCTGCATAGACGACCCCGCACCCTGGAGAGGTCTGGACGGAGAGGCCAAGATTAAGGAGCGATTTCTGCATGAGGTGGGTCTCTTGGACTCAGGGGTGGAGTCCAACTCGTCCAGCTCCGGGTCAAAGAGCTCGCTGCCGACTCCGATTCAGAATAGGTTCGACCAGGAGTTCAGGATGTATTTGAACAGCGACAACATTGACAATCGGATCGTTCGAAACATTCTGGATGAGCTCAAGTACGGCTATGTCAGCATCTCGGGCTCTATCTGGAGTAAGCTGGTTCAGGTCCCGATTTTGCACAGGTTGATCGAGAAGGAGCTCTTCCCCAGCTTCCGAGGTGAGGTCATGAACTACCTCAAGACCAGATCCCAGGAGTACGTCGCCGAACTGTGTTCGCTGAATCTTCAGAGGAGACTCCGAGTATTGCCTCCGAGACATCCCGTAAAGGATGGGACAGACCCCGAGGCTCCGGGCGATAGACCTGGAGAATCCCAAAGAGCAGAGGACCCCCGAGGACAGGGAAGCTTTGACTCCGAGGACGACGACTTCAATCCCTACTCGGGCAAATCCGTGGACAGCGATGACGAGAACTTCATCTCCAGAAGGTCTAGAGTCTCCAGATGGAGAGGAGGGTCCGGGAGCAGTATCCACGCCGTTAAAGAGGAGTACAACACAAGATGGGGACTTAATGTTATATCTTGTGTGGTGGAGAAGGCCCAGAACGGCTTCAAGGTATGCGTGGTCTCTTTGGACATATTCGGGGAGCTGAAGGACTTTCTGGTTTTGGACCATCTATTGAGTACGCACCAGAGGAACCCTAGGTTCACGGATTACCAGAATATGGAGAGGGACAGTTCCGGGTCCCTGGAGTCCCAGCGCTTTGAGGAGGACCTGGAGAACTTGACAAAGTTCACCAAGCTGTATTATCCCCACTATGTGTGTGTGGGAATTTCAGAGAGAAAGTGTCTGGAGCTGGGGAGCCTGTGGAGCCATGTTCTCGGGAATGCCAAGAAAAAGGATCACAAATTCACCCCAGGGATCCTGTTTGTCTCAATGGACGTGTCTAGAGCCTTGGTGCGTAGATCTGGGCCAAACCAGAAGGCCCAGCAGTCGCAAAAGCCCAAAGGCCTGCAGTCCGAATACCCAGTGTATGTGCATCTGGCCATTTCTGTGGGGAGACTTGTTCAGAACCCTCTGGCCGAGCATCTCCAGCTCTGGGAGGATTCAGGCAACGAAATTGAGTGCGAGCTTGGCACAGACCTCTTTGGGCTTGGCCATGAAATCCGGGACTCAGACTCGCTCAGTGCCTCCAAGGATTGGTTTAACCCCATCACGTGTCTGAGGCTGCACAGATTTCAAGACAGCGTGGACCCGAAGATGCTTCAGTTCCACCTTCTGCTCGCGATCCGGTCCGTGGTTGCTGATCTTGGCGTCCAAGTCAACAGAATGAAGGGTCATTCCCACCTGCAGTCCCCACTCAAGTTTGTGAGTGGACTGGGCCCCAGAAAGGCCAAGTCCCTGGCGCACTATCTGGACTCCCTCTCCGGAGCCATCTCGGCTCGAGGTCAGCTAAAGCAGGATAACCACTCTAGCACTACCCAAAAGATGACCGGTACTGATTATAGCTATGAGTACGATACAAATGAAAATGAACGTCATACCGGATGTCTCACCAAAAATGTCTACTCAAATGCTCAAGTCTTCCTAAGAGTGGACGAGGAAAGCTACAACGAGAAGGAGTTCAATAGGAGTTTGAACATCTTTGAGATCAGCAGACTCAGCGACGAGGAGGACAAGGAGCTGGCTTTGACGATTCTCAGCAACATCCGGGACCAGGCCTTTGACGAGAGCCAATCGGGGACCAAACAGAAATCCAAGGAAAAGGATGAGACAGTGCTTTGGACCTGGATCTCCAAAAGAAGCTCCAAGCTGGAGACTCTCGATCTGGAGGCATACGCAAAGCTCATGTACGAGAACCAAAACAGACCCAGACTGTTGCCCTACTTGAACAGGATGCTCAGGGAGCTCAAGAAACCCTATGACTGCTCTCTTGTCTCGAAGGAATTCAGGGGAGTCGAGAAGTCCAGACAGCTCAGGGAGTCCCTGGAAATCACTAAGGAGGATCTGTTTATTGGCTGCGAAATCACATGCAGAATCACCGGGATCTTTAGCAACACCAAGGGCCCCCCCAGGTCTCCAATCTCCCTCTGGTTCGACCAGTATAACATGAAGGTTATCCTAGAAGACTTTGAGTCTTTCTGGGAAGAGCTCCTGGACGAATTCCCCAGGTTGAAATCCATCGCTTTGGACAAGCTCTTCAAGCCTAACACCCCTCTACAGACAATTGTCACCAATATAGACTTTTCACAGCACTGTGTCTTTGTTACCATGTCTCAAACCAAAGTCTGCAATACCTTGAACTACATAATTGACGGATTGTGGAGACAGCAGCAGTATCGGATGGACGCTTTGGAGAGGAACAGACAAGAGAGTAGCTCCACGGCATCCCAGAGTGCCCCGACGGACGGCAATGTAGACAACACCTCGTCTCATTCCACGGCTAAAATGTCAATCCAGGAGTACAAGAGAAATGACTTCAACCTATTGCAGGACGATCTCTCGGCTCTAACCTGGACCGATGTGCGTCATTTCTCCTTCATACTGTTCAAGAGGAACCTGAATGTGCTGTCTACGAGCTCAGGAGTTAATTTTAGATCTGGAGTTGGCAGCGAGAGTGCTGGGTCAGCAGACCTCCCGTGGGACAGGGATAACAGAGGAGACGGAAGATATCACGGTACCATATTACGCACTGTTCATCATCCAAACTTTAGGAGTTGGGATCATGACCAGATAATCGAGCATATGAAGGGTGAGACAGTGCCTTTGGGAGAAGTTATAATTAAGGCCTCCACAAAGTTCATAGATAAGCTGAACATGTACGTGAAGGTCTGCGACAGTCCCTTCATGTTTAAGGTCATAAACATTGATGAATTTGACCAGAGACTTCCTGGAGAGCTTGGAAGAAGACTCCGGATAGAAGACATGGACTACACCGACATTGACCAGATTCTGATTCAGTATGTACATCCGTTGAAGGTCCACCTCTCGAGTGTGTATAATCATCCCAAGTACAGGTCCAATATGGAGTATCAGAACCTGATAACCGAGCTTTTGGTGGAGTCTTCGACTAGTGGGAACTCTATTGTCTGGGGAATTACAGCAGACAGACAGATTCCGTGTAGATTCCACTTGATTTCAGTTCCCCCGAACTCCAGAGTTGGATCCAGTGGGGCCAGGATCCATTTTGAGGACGGAATTTACATAACCCACAAGGGGTTCCAGCTGTGGAGGAGGACTGAGAACACGCTCAGGAAGTTGCTGAACTGGTGGAAAACCGACGGTTTCTTCAAGAGATCAAGTCACCTGGAGGACTACAAGAGATATAAGGAGTACATGGTCAGACAAAAGCAGGGGAGAGCAGGCTTGGAGGAGGACTTTGGGGCTAGGAAGCTTGGGACTCACTCCCACCACAGCTACCACTATAGCCAAAGTGGAGGCGGAGGGGGGGGCCACCAGAGCCAGTACTCTGGCTCTAGGTATCACCAGACCGAGAGCTACGGGAGCCACAGCAGGACTGGGGGAGTTGGGGCTCCTCCGTACAACCCCTATCCAAGTCCCCATTCTCACTCTGGAGGGTTCAGGAAGTCCTTCCATGGGAATCCTCCTCTAGATAACGGGCCAACTGCACACCACTATCACGCCCATCCTCCTACCCATCTTCCGCCTCCGGAGCCCTATGATTCAGGGTTCCAGGGCCATTACAGACATTCCAGAAGGTGAAGAGATGTGTCTCACAGGGAAATGGTTGCACGAAACTTGTTTGCTCTAACTCGGAATAGAACCATGAGACCAGAGACGGAGGCCCTGATCACTTGAATAGTATACTAGGATTTGCAGATATTACTCTATTACTTTATTTGTACAGATTAGAACAAGCAAGGAGATTTAATGTTAGCATTTTGTTAGATAAAAGTCCTAGTACATCGGCTTAAACTCTATAGCTCCTAGGTGATCTAATATTAATTAGACTTTGTGCATCCTCATGACAAGGCGGGTAACCAGAACTAGTTCTGGGACAAGTAGTGATTCCTTCTAACTTGAGCTGGCTGCTGTTGCTGGTAACAGTATATTGGGGGCTGGCTGACATATCTTGTCGGTTGATTTTGTCCTTTGAAGACAGTCTTGCTGCTGTGATCCTGGACGAAGCCTCCCCCTCTTGCGCCTCCGATTTGTGTGAGCGGAGGGACGTAGATATCACGGGAGGGAGTCACAGCCGCGTGAAGCTGGGCTCTATCAAATATGGTGGGATTCAAAGGAACTGGGTGATTCACACTGTAGTTGCTCTTGATATTCTTCTCCAAAGGATAACACTGGGGAGTTATCTTTTGAAGGTATCCTGCCGGGAAGTTATCCCTCGGGAGAGGGTGCCTGAACTCAGACATATCCCTCCTAGGAGGGTCCTCCAGTCTTGTTTGGCTGGGCTTATGACCTTGGTGGCGATAGTACCTTGATTCAGAAGGGGGGTTCTGCTGTAGATTGTACTCAGATAGAGTAGACGTGGCCTTTGTTTGAACTCTTGTACCAGCGGCAGGACCAACCATCCCCTGCGGGACATAGCAATTGTTGTAAACCCCGGAGCCCCGATCGAATCCTTTGGTATAGAGGTACATATTTGCGGGTATCTCAGTTACCATTCTTTTGACCTGGGGATCAGGCTTGGTCCTCTCCCTTTCCATAGCCTTTCTGGGTGTGGGAACAGCAACGAGAGGAAGAGTCGTGAAGGTTTGGGAGCATTGGACATTTGGAGGGGAGACTTCATGCTTGGTGCTTCTGGGTGTGAAGTCGAGCTTGATCTCTGGTCTTTTAAAGGGAGTAACTGGGATCGTAGGGACCATATTAGAATCTGCTAGCATTGGATGGTTTAGAGCCTGGATTGGGGAGGCCCTTTCGGAGGAGCTCTTTCTTAGTAGCCAACAGCAGAGGTGCCAAGCATCTGGGGGGAAGTGACTAGGCCTTGCTTCCTTAGAGATTTCCCTAATAGAATCCAACATTGAAATCACCTGTGAGCTGCTTCCCGCACCGTCCTCGGAGGGATTTTTGGGAACAAATGGGACGTTGCCCATATAAAGCTCGTAGAGCAGAATCCCAATACTCCAGGAATCCACCTTTGAAGTTTGCCTCTCGCCCCTAAGGATTTCCGGGGCCATGTAGCAGAAAGTCCCTGCCATTGAGGTACATCTCCTGCATAAATCCCCAGACCACCCAAAGTCACCCAGCTTGACTCTACCGTCGTACGAAACCAAAATATTCTCCGGCTTGACGTCCCTGTGTACTATATTCATTTCGTGGAGGTAGTTTACCGCCTTTAATACCTGAGTCAAATAACTCACCACCTCGCTCTTCGAAAACAAGACCCAGTCCTCCCTGCACTCGGAATCCTCGTCCATGGGGTTGTATCTATTTCGTCTAGCTCCCACCCGGATCACACGATTCTTCTTCTTCCTATGAAGAATGCTGAACAAATTAGTATCCACGTACTCCAAAATCAAAAACACATAGCCATTATGCTCCAAACACTTGTACAGCTGAACTATATTTGGATGAAAACACTGAGACTGGAGCTGAATCTCCCTTCTCAACTGCCCCCCCAACCCCCTGCACGTAAAATGCTCAGCACTCATCACCTTTAGTGCATACACATTCCCACTCCTCTTACTTCTTATCTTAAAAACACTAGAATATGCTCCTCTACCCAACACACCCTCCACACCATCGTAAATCTCAAAATACCTCTGCAACTCATCCGGAACCGAATACAGCTTAGAAAGCAATGGACCCGAATCACCGTAAAATGTTGCCGATGTTATCTGCTTCCATTTACCCTTTGGGTCCATCGAACCTAGCTCCAGCTTTGGAATTCCTTTAGACTTCATTGCTGCCTCCCGCTTGCTTTGTTCATTCTCCTTCCGAGAACCCTCCGCTCCCCCCATCTGCTCATATCTTAACTCCAAGTCTCCTCCTGCACCCTGCCTATACATATAACTATCATAATTATACTCCTCCCTCATTATTCATCATTACTCACACATTTTTTGCCTGCATGGCCACTTTTCCCCACACTGCGCGCCATTAAGTTACCATTTCCTCGGAAATACGTGTCTATACTGGAGGATTCGAATTCCAGCCAAACTAGATTAATAATTGTGAAATCCTAGACAACTTTCCTTCCTTTTATTTATTATTAGTATTGTTTTTATTATTCCTGCCCAACGTTCCAAATACCCCTCCATCACACACCCAAAAGGAATTATTGCCTACATACCCACACTCGTGTGTACCTTTCTATATGATCTTGTGCACTTGGAGCTCAAACCCTGCATGTGCATGCAAGCATCTACAATAATAAACATTCATCACAAATCAATAATTAAATATATATTCAGATTCAACTCTAATCGACCTAATTTCTAATGCAAAAACGTTTAATCCTTGAATCAAAAAAAAATAGAGATATCCCCAATTTCGAAAACTTGCCAAAATCCTGAATATATTATTCAACCCTTATACAAATTCTATCTCCCTATTTAAAAGTTAAAGTCCTGTGGTGAACCATATATGATGGCTTCACACTCTTTTTAAATATCGCTTCAGAATTAAAAATATGAACTGGAGAATATGCTTGATTTACACTCCTTCTATTATTAAAATCTCTTGCAATATTCTCAGAATGTATAGACTGCTTCAAATAAGATAACTCATATCTCAAACTATTTATCTCTTGGATTAAATTTGAATGATTACTCATACTAATATTTGGATTTATATAATTCTCCTTGACCATTTCATCTCCATACATTCTTCCCCCCTCTCTCTCATTATAATTATTCATTCTCTTCATACCTATATTTAAATTCTTGATAGGAATCTTTAAAGGATGTGCCATCATATTATTATTACTAAATCCACTCATATTCATCATTGATGATAATAACATATCTTTATCTCTATAATCCATCATTTTTAATGAATTTATCAAATCTTTATTATCCAATAATATTCTCTCCTGTAACGAAACCCCCACCTTTGATGCTAATATTATCGGAGTCTGATTATTTAATTGATTTCTTATCGAAAAATGGAACATGCTTCTTGAGGTCTCCTCCATCAAATACTTTAAAGTAATTCTGGGATTATTCTGAAACCTACCATTCACCATATTTATACTATTATTCCTTATTACTGACTGAAGACAATACGAAAATAAACCCCTATAAATTATGGATAAACCTATTCCATTTGTTGATAAAACCTTTATTTCCTGTGAATTCTGCATCGATGATGAACATGATCCCAATAATATCACTGATAATCTCGGATTAATCGCACCTATCACCCTACCTTCACCCCTACTTACCCCAGGAGCTGTTAATGTTCTAGTATGATTTAATCCCACACCCTGATTAAACTCTTTATCTCCTTTTGTATATTTTGATAAAAATAAATATGAATAATTACAATCCAAAAAACATGTCAAATTACCTCTATTATTTAGATTCGACTCCATTTCTGATATTATTCTCTCAAATTCTGAAAAACGGAAAAACTCCTCCTCCTCCTCCTCCTTGACAACTCTTTTTGAAATCACAATACATGGATCATCTTTATTCTCCTTCAATAATCTCACCGGACCACAATAAACAAATACCAAATCAAGAAATGAACTCAAAACATCACCAGTATCTTCCATTCTATACATATTCGAAAAATCAAAATAATAACCTTGACTACTACCCACCATATTCCCACCATCCACAGATACTAATAACCACCGAAATCCTTCTTTGAGAGATTTACTTGATAATCTTATGATCTGAACCACACCTCCATCTATCCTACTCAATGCTAATGATATAAAATTACCATATAACATCTCTGATTTCTCACTCAACAAAATTCGAATCTCCTTATATTGATATACATTCGAAAGAAGTATTGCATACTCTATTATATCATTCGTACACCCTCTCAAATCCCCTGACTCACCTGAAACCAATAATGCTCTCCTACTCATCTGAACTCCTCTTCTAGATATCTCCATTCCACTCATCACATTATAATTAGGTACCTCCATTTAAAATCCACACCTTCAATTTTTCTTTTTAAATAATTAAAGGAAATAGAAATTGAAAGAAATATATATATAATTCACTTACTATTTTTCCATATCAATGCAAATCTGCATCTTTTTTTAATATAT